>JAFVLL020012316.1:0-48995 GCA_021397915.2 Tor tambroides | reverse complement strand
GTAAGTGCATCCAGCTGGTGGTGTTAGCGGTGATATAAGTGACGGTTTCTTTCCTCGGTACACTCCTCCGTATGTGAGTCACCAAAAGCCAGAGGAAGCAGGAAGAGACGAGAACAACATCCAAAATGACAGTTGTTTTATTTTTGTCCCCAAAGATTCAGGGATCTTGTGTGGGAGCTAAAAACAAGCAAAGACATTTAAGAGGCGGGAATATATTTATCGCACACAGATTTCTGATAATCCTTGAGCAATTAAGGTGTAGCATCACTTGGAGTTATCTAGGGCAGGATTCACGTTAGCAAGTTGTATAAGGCAGTGCAAACTGGGTCTCGACTGGTTTTGCATCACAACCTAGATTTTGACGTTCCATTTTTTACATATGGCGACCCAACAAAGTACCAAAGTAAATAGGAATGTAGGATGTTTGCGGTACATTTTACAACTGGCGACCAAACAAAGAACCAAAATTCTCATACAAGAGTGTCTTTAACATCAGACATTGAAATATATTAATATTACCATTAATTATGCAAAATGTGTTTATCATGACCAAGGCTAAATAAGAAAATTGTCAGTTTTGGCTTGTAAATGTCCAGAAACATTATTTATCTTTAAAATGTTAACATTGCAGCACACCAAGAGCAAACTGATTCTGTTGTTGGACTTGTCTTTGTCTTAAGTCAGTCAGTGGTTCTCTTCTTGTTTTGCATCATATAGGTCTAACAGTATGCACAATTATTAACATGGCCAAGGCTGAATAAGAGAAATACATTTTTTTTCTCTCAAATTTTGATTTTTACACACATTGTTTATTCTTGGTGCAAATTAACCTATTTAATGCAGTCTGGGTCTTATGTTTATCTTTTCTCTTTTTTTAACCCAGCATAGATTTGTTTGCTGTTTTTCACAGTCATGAGGGGATGTCAAGCAATCTTTCCATGCTGGCATCTGTGTAATTTCACTAGCTTCTGCCTAGAAAATATTGTAGAGTTTGATTGAACCCAGAGCCAACATCAAAAATATGGGAAGTGTATTTTACTATCCTACCTGCTGTAGCCATTAAATGGTTAGTTGCATTTGATTATTTTAATTTAGCATAGCTGTACGTGACCTTATCAGAACAAATCTGCAGGCCATTTTTTGCGTTGTCGCACAGCAGTTACGAACCCCTGCTTTACGCATTATCTCTGCAGTAACCTCGCTGTTTAATGGTTAACCTTATGAAAATGTCTAGCAGATTAATACTCTAATAATCCTAATCACCATTTTATCTGCAAAGCAGTATAAACGAAACATTTCGATGTGCAAATCCAAGGCTCATCCTAAGTTTTCCCTCAGCACGACTCCTGCTTAAAATAGCTTGGCTTGCGCTTTAAGAACAGGCCTGTGTATCAATCAACAGAAGCGCGCACATGCACAATTCAACACCCAGTCTGCAAAAATAGATCATCACACTGAGTTCTGGCACGTTGTACAAAAATATGCCATGGCAGTGGAGAAGAGCATGCATTTGTAGCCGTTTCATCAGGATCTATAGGCATCCTTGAGAAGTTTAAGGGTTTGGTGAGATCATGGGTGAATCTAAAACAAGAGACGCCGTCAGGTGTGATGTCAGGAGTGGTTTTTGCACGGTTGGACAGAAGTGTTTTTGGTTGCTCATAGCGTAGCCACCTGTTATTCCACTGGGGAGATTCCATTAGCATGTTTGGGGTCACAGTGGACACCATGTGCATCCAGAGGAATGTCACACCGCCCACTTCAGAGGACACTTCCTCTTTCCATTCATATAAAAGACCCTGGTGACCACCAGCAGCATCCAAACGGATTACGAATCTTGAGATCTGAACCTCGCCAACCGGGAAACACAACAAGAACCATGAGCACTGCAGCGGTCCAGCAAAACCGGCCTTTCAGCAGAGCCGTCAGAAAGATCAAGGTGGCTTCTACAGTGAACAGCCTCGCCAAAAGCTGGCAAAGTTGGGCGAATAAACACACCATCAAGCAAGACACGATCCCGAGCGGATGGATGCCTGATACCATTATTGAAGATGCAAAGGAAAAGCAGAAGGAGAAGAGTGAGATGAAACTCTTGGTCACGCCTCGCGTGGTTTCGGTGAACAGCGAAGAAGGTGCCGACGACCAGATCAAGACTGTAACGGTGACTAAAGCCATCACACCAAAATGCAACGAATACGGAAAAGACCTAGTGAATGTCATCAAGGAGAAGATCAACACCAATCAGCTCACATCAGAGGACACCAAAAACTTTCTTGGCAACGAATCTCCTACCAGGAGACGCTATTGTGGTGGAAAAGCAGGAAATTTGGTGAAGGCGCTCGGACGGAAAGAGGAAAAGACAATGGGATTCCGAAGTAGCGGTTCAGATGCCGAGGACAGTGGTCTTGGGGAGGAAGCGTCTCTGAGCGACAACAGCGATCAGAATGAGAGTGAACCTAAGAAGCATGTCAACAGACACAAGGTACGTTTACAGTATCTGTATGATTTAAGCTGCGTTCTGGCAGTTGTACTGAATGCAAATGGCAAAATCTATTTTTTATAACTCCGCCCACAATTGCTTAGATATCATAGCTTTAGTTTAAATAGCGTATTACTTGTGTTCACACTTTGTGTGAGTAACATCTACGACTATTAGCACTGAGAGAAAAATTATCACACAGAAAAGTCGCATCGGTGTCACATTTTATTATTAAATTCAGAAATAATGTAAAATACCGATAAATAGAACAAAACATTTACAAACATAAATGCTATAAACATTTATTTTAGTTCTCCACAACAAATCGTTTAAATTTAATGTTATTCAGAAAAGAACAAAATAAAAATGTAAGTGTAAAATAGTGCTGTTGCGATTAATTACATCCAAAATAAAAGTTTGTTTACATAATATATGTGAATATTTATATATGTGTGTAAATATTTCTTAAATGTATACATGTACGTGTGTGTATTTATATATATAACATATTCCGGAAAATACAGTACCTTTTTTACACTAGTCTAAATAGGTGCTGCCATTTGTTTTCTTATTTTGAATGTAATTCGGTTGTCACTCCATGAGAATCTTGTTCTGTTCACACTGAATTCAGTTGTTATGGGAGTGAAAACTGAATTCACTCTTGAAAAGTTTTTCCGTGTACATTAATGACACATCTATTCTTCCATATTGTGATTGTACAATTGATTAAAAAATAATAAGAAAAAATCAAAATGAAAAATAGGACAGGGACTTGGTTCTAGTCGTCAGTTTTTGATTGGATGGAGGCAAGATTAATTTAAATGTGGACGTCTCTCTGAAAATACTCACAAAATCTATAGTAAACGTGTTTTGATAGGGAATCTTTTGATGTTTTTGAATTATTTTTTTTAAATTGTTGAATATAAATTAGTTGAAAAGATGAGAATCACAGCTAACTGCAACTGAACAAACTATTCATTCAAGGCTTTAATTAAAAAAAAAAAGACATAAGTGTTAAATAATGGCAAGCTGGGCTTTGAACCTTAGCTGAAGTCACAGTCCAACTATACTGTCACAGCGGCATAATGTTCCATCATAGACTCAGACATGATCTGCTGCAATGGAATATATGTAAATAAAAACAGTGATGGATCATTTACATCTGACCTTCAAAAAGCAGCATGCTCACCCTCAACTTGATGAGTGCGATCCATCACAGCTGTGTCACCGTGGTATTTGATTCACCAGCTTGCGTTTCACAGGACGCATTTGCACGGGTTCAGATGCCATCCATGTGAAATAAGTGCCCCTTGAAGACATCCTGAGAAATATTTAACAGTATGCTCAGGCATGTCAGACAGACAGTAGTGTAATGTGACTGTCCGGTGACAAGCCAGGTTGTCTACACCTTAAACAAGATCTGAATAATATATTATTGTAAACAGACGTTTTAAAGTCAATAAGAAATCCAAATTTACAGTATTTATTTTCCTAACAGACATTCCTAGTCTTATTATGCATGTTAATCTAAAGAAAAAAATGTTTGTCTTTAATTCTTATTATTCTTTCTATTATTATTATTATTATTATTATTATTAATAATAATAATAATAAAGCTTTTGCAGATGATGTCACCTAGGCCACATTGAATAACGTACTAAATTTCTTGTTGAATGCTGTAAAATCAAATAAATAAATATTTGCACAACTGTTTTCAGCATTGACTATAATGTGAAATGTTGAATATATCTTTCTTGTTGAATATTATAAAATCTATTCATAAATTAAATTCATAAATATTTTATATTATTATTTTTTATATATATTTGCACAACTATTTTCAACAATAATAATGTTTCTTGTTGAATACTGTAAAAGCTATTTATACATTTAATTTATAAATAAATATTTAATATTAATTATAAAATATTAATTTATTTGCACAACTGTTTTCAACATCGATAATAAAAATAAATGATTATTTTTTTTTATTATTTTCTGACTATAAATCTATTTATAAACTATATTTATAGATAGGCCTACATATTTTATACTAATTCTAAAATATTCATTTATTTGTTTATAAATTTCTGCATTGACTCCTTTTGTACATACAACAAAATTCGCAAACCAAGCAAATTCATCTTATTTTATTCTTACTATTTAACTTTACGTTTTGCATCTAATTCTTTAAAACACTTTGTGATGTGTCTATGCGGTCCTGAATAACATATGAATCTCGTCCCCTCAGATTAAAATAGCCACGATGAACGACTTGAGGAGCAAGTGGCAGCGGTTCGCTGAAGACCATATTGAAGGTCAGAAGCTCAACCCTTTCAGCGAAGAGTTTGACTATGATCATGCCATGGCTATTCGACTCCACAAGGGCGACGCGGGATACGGACGCCCCAAAGAGGGATCCAAAACAGCCCAACGTGCCGATCGGGCCCAGAAACACATCTCCCGCGAGATGGAGGAGATGTGCTTCATCATACACGACATGGGCCAGCGGGATAAAGAGGGACGCATCTATGTCACCTTTGGCCGCCTGTTCGACCGCTACGTTAAAATCTCCGATAAAGTTGTGGGAATTTTGTTGCGCTGTCGCAAACACAAGATGGTGGACTTTAAGGGCGAGATGCTCTGGCAGGGCCAGGATGATGACGTTATAATCACATTACTAGTTTAATTTTCCGAAAAGTTTGCAGTGTAAAAGATGCAACTAACTTATTTTATTTAACTTATTTTAACTTTATATCTCAATTGTTTTAAAAAAAACTGTAGCTTTTCCAATAAAAACATACTTTTTCCAACAAGTAGCGGTGTAGCATGTCAAAATGGTGCATTGCTGTTTTTATGCATTGCAAAAGCAGCGTAATTTTGAAAAATGATTGTTTTGATGCTTTTTTGCACCAGATACTTAGTTATAAACAAACTACTTTCAACTTGAATGTAGTTAAACAACTTTAAGTGAGATTCTAGGTATCTCGTTTCAAATTAGCCCTCTATTTATAATTTTATTTAGCAGGATGAAATGTTAGAACCTTGAGAACGTTCCGGAAAACTGATGAACTCTCTGAGATGAACATGTGCGCTTCTGTCTGCATTCTGGAATGAGACGTGTTTTGAAAGTGGATTTAGTTTTAGCGTTGAGGAGCTTCATATTTGAGATGGTGAAAGGGCGACTCCTTGCTCACAGTTTACACAAGGGAATATACGGATCTCATGTTTGTCTCCTCACACATCAAACATCAGGCATCCTCTGAATGCTTAGCACAGCAGCCTTGATGTCTAGACGTGTTTTTGGAAATCATCTCATGTTTCATGCTTGTAATTCAATGACAAATCAGTTTCGTCTTGTGAGAATATAGGGGTAAGGTCTGTTTTTTTGCCTTGGCGCAATCATTATTTCCCCATCTGATCATTTTGTTAATTTGCATCTACTTTCAGACACACGCTGTTGTTTTATTGTTCAATGTTTGGGACTCATTTTAATAACCTCTTTCAAAATGAAAGCATGATAGTCTTCTTACAGAAGGATTTGTTGTAAATATTTGAAGATATATGATCATAGGTAGTATAAAACAACTAATTTATTTGATGTGGAATTATTTTCCTGTCAGTAAAGGATGAAATAAAACCACTGTTGTGTCACAGAAATACAACATTGTCCTAATTCACTTTTTTTTTTTAAACATATGCAGTATATTTGTATCATTTCTAAAGAGCATTATTAATTAACTCGATTACAAATATTAATTAATTCTATTATTACTATATATGTTATATAAGATATTAATACTATATTAATAATACTTTTTATAAATAAATAATATTTAAAATAATAATAATTAAATAATTATATATAATATACATATATAATATGACTATACAATTGTAATATTTATAAAAAAATATTTTATTACAAAATAAACATTTTCTTTATATATTATTTGTAGACTTTTAAATAATCAAAATATTAGATCAAAATATATAAGATAATATCAAAATATATAAGATTTTTTTAACATAATAAATATTATTAAGATAGATTATAATATTTATTATTAATAATAAAAATATTAATATTATTAATAATTATTCATGTTTTATTAAAAAATACAAAAAAGCTATAATAAAATCTGTATGTGTGTGGGATGCATACTGTATGCTGTGTATAAAAGGGATCTTTATTCTTTGTAATTACATCAAACAGGGACAAGATTATTAATCTATTCCTTTGTTAGTGGTAGTGGCTACACACACACACACACACACACACACACACACACACACGATAATAAAACTCAGCCATATCCCCCAAATACCAACATCCAGCTCAATTCCCAAATCAAGAGTGCTTGATCTAATTTTCCTTGATCTAACTCTTAAAAAGCCATTTCGTCTCCTGATAAAGACTTGAGTGCAGCAGACAGACAGGCTAACTATAACACTCAATATCCGATTCTCTCTGACGTGCGCAATAAGCTTAACGTTATGTGTTAGTTGTCAAGGGTTATCAGATGGTTTCAGGATAAATCTCCTCCTAAACCCATGAAGCATCAGGCAATCATCAGCCAAACGCATGTTTTGTAAATCAGAGTGAGCTATTTTATTCTGTATAACCATTTTCAACAGAGTAACAATACACTAAATTGTGCATTAATCAACAGTGACGTTATTTTACGAATTCAAATTTCCATATAATGAATAGTAATAAGGATTTAAACAAGTATCTCCACGAAGAAAAATATCACAGCATCCAATTTTTAGGAATATGTTGCTTATTTTGCCCTATCAACTTCAACAAGTACAGTTGATGTGGTAGATGGTTAATTGGTTACAAAATTGTGTGGTGAAAAAAGGCCATGACTATTTACCAGATTAAAGTAATAGTAAATACAAAAAAGAAAGAAATAGACAGAAAATGACATTCTTGCGTGCTCGTTTCTCCACCGTACAACTGCAACTGTGTTAAGACCTCTGGTTTACAAGTTAAGGCTTTACAAAAACTACTGTGGAATGGAGATATTTTATTTTAAACTCTATAAATCACATTCTTTTATAACATCTGGAGTGTATTTGGTGTTTAAAAGCAATTATATATCCAATCCAGATTTGAAAATATCAGCAATAACATCATGCTGATAGAAACAGGAGAAATGTGTTGCTTACAGCTTAAAAAACGTGAAATGTCAATATTGACGTCCCAAATCAGACCTTGATGATTTATTGTTGTTTTGCCCACTAAATCCAAGGTGTTTATTTACAATAAACAGCCCAAAAAAGATGCAACAGGAATCATATGTAGTTCTTCAGATGTCTTTGAACAATGAAATTATGCTGTATTCAATTGATGTATATTAATATACAATGCTAAGTACTACATTGCTCGAAAAGGTTTTTCTAAATCATGATTTTTTTTTTTTCTAGCCCATCAACACATCTTGGCACTAAATTCTTGAGGATCTCAGACATTCAGCGCTTCGTCTAAAACCGAGTATCTATTATAGTGCTACATGGATGCAGAAGTTTCTAATGTAACGCAGAGACGATCTGGCTTTACTCCCTGTAACAAATAAAGTGAGCAAAAATTCATTTAGTTATTGCTTTTTAAGACAACGAACACTTAAGTATTCAAAAAGAATGTGGCAGTGCTTTATATGGCCTTAACAACATGATTATGTTGAGGGTGTCTGAGGTACATTTTTCAGTGTTAATTGAAAAAAATCACTCCTGAACTTCTCAGAGAGGAGTAAATCTTTAAAAAATACTTTTGTCTACTGGCAAATAGTGTATTTTTATTTTTATTTTTTTTCCACAAATAGTCATATTTGTATGCTGGACGTAAAAATTCTTGGCTGTGCAGAATGCTGTTTTCTTCGCTTTCTGTGCTAGCGTGTAGAAATGTTTTGCTTTTCATCATGAAAACATTTGTATCAGTATTTATTAATCTCCGACGCTGATCTTGTGTCAGGACGGCACACAGTACATCTCAATGTAACAGTATTCGTTTGATCGTCCGCTGCTACATGTTTGCTCGACTGCCAGAGAAAACGCTCTATAATCCGTTATCAATCGATTCCATGCAAAATCTCATTAGATGGTGGCAAACTAAGATGCCTTTCATGCTTATGCTACTATCTAATGCTACAACCTTATCATTGCTACTAAAGATTCTGCATCCCGAAGTCACAAATAATATCATAATGTAAAGAAGGAAGTGAACTTTGGCTTATGCCAAACTAGCGGCTGCTTATAAGAAAGACATTTCAGATTATAAAGTGCAAAACTAAATTATCTTTTTAAATATTGGCCATGGCGATTAATTCAACCAATATTTGATCATTTTTTTGATGTGCAGAAATGGTCATTCTGCCTAGTTTTATTTTTTCAATATTTAATTGTAATTTAAATTCATTCATTTGTCATTTGTTATCATAAAATTGTATTATATCATGTCTGTTTATGTCACCCTGCTCTCTAGATATTGGTTTCAGCCATTAAAAACCTCATATCTGTCATAGTTATAACTGTAAGTATATCATTTACTCACATTTATTTCATAATCACTATGTTACTTCAGCATCCATTTTACTATCAGTGGGAAAAAACATAAAAAATGTCACCGTTTGGGAAAATTTCGTCTTTTAAAATATGTGTCTGCTTAGATTATTGATTCATAAAGCCTGTAGTCAGTGAATATAGACACTAGCCACAAACAAAGCCACTTGCTGGCAGCATTGGCACTGTTCAGTAATGAGAAAGACGAAACGGAAGAGACACGAACAGAAAAAGATCCGTGTGCGAACGAAATCATGAACTACAAACATTGACTCTTTTCAAACTACACATATTGAATCTTTTTTAAGACATATATCTAGTCCTGTATTGTTAATTACACAAGATGAATGCAAACCCGCACTTTTATTACCGATACATTCTTCTCTCTATATTATGTGTCATATTGCACGAACCCATCCGTTGCAGCACCCAACGTGATGACTGCGCAAACGTTTACCTGCGTTCAGTTCTCATACAGACCACCACAAGCTAATGTGTTGAAAGCTAAAATAAAGCCCAGACGTCCGGTCTGCATTCTGTGCCTGTCCTGAAGTCTTTTTCTCAGAGGCTGAAAAGGAGCATTCCCTCTGTGGTCAATTCTGGAATATTCCAGAAAGGTCATTTGTTCTGAAGAAATTCTAGAACATTCCAGAGGGTTCCGGTGCCGCAGTCATGCACAACCAGCACTCTTAGGATCGGGGGGCTGTGAGAGCCCTTCCAGAGAAAAGTAAATCTAGTGGAGTTGTTAGTCTTATGAGCGTTCGCAGCACGGCCCCACGGTGCTCTCCAGAGAGAGCTGCGAGGAGTGGCGGATCAGCGGCGCCATCGTGGGATCCACCATAGAAGAGGTGGGGAAAAGCTTGTACCAGCCAATCACCATGTTTGTCAAATCCAGCTCCTCCAATAGGATGCGGGCCACGCCCATGAAGCATTTACGATCCATCCGGCCGTAGTTTCCCCAAACGATGACCTGTTCGTGAGAGATAGAAATATTATTATGAAATAAAGTACTTTTGACTATAATATTTTACATTTTTAATATGTGCAATCCTCGTAGTTCTGTTCAGAATTCTCAATTATGAATTTACCATAATCCACAATGATTTTTTTTTTTTTTTGTTAATTCCATAATTCTGGATGAAACTCAGAATGGAATTTGAAATGTGTATAATCTTCCTAATTCGTAAATTCAAAGTTATTACTTTTGAATTTATCATTTGTTAGTTCCATCCAGTTCCAAAATTCCATCCAGGTTCATTTTAAAATTTGAAATGTATATAATCCAACTAATCCATAAATTCAAAATGGTCAATTTTAAATGTATCATAGTTTATGATTATTTGCTAGTTCCATTAATCTGAATGAATCTCACAATTTGAAATGTATATACTCCTCATAATTCATAAATTCATAATTCTCAATTTTGAATTCACCATAATTCATAATGGTTTTCGTTAATTGAATTAATCTGGGTGATTAATCTCACGCAATTTGAAATGCATATAATCCTTGCAATGAATAAATTCATAGTTCTAAATTTGGAATTTATCATAATTCCTAATGCTGTTGTTAGTTTCATTAATCTGGGTGAATCTCATCTCCAGATCACCCCAAAATGAAAATGTGATTATATATAAATTACATTTGGCATAAAGATAATAAAGCTTAAATTTAGGAGCATTAAGGGAGCTTTTTTTTTTTCATGAACATTTTTGAAAAGCTTTAAATCCAGCACAACAAATTCTTTCACGGTGCATAATTCTTTTACAATTTAAATAGAACATCATATTTTTTTTCTGCATTAAAGTAATAGAAATTGGGGAAAATGTGCTTTATTGTCATGAAAATAATGTTACAGTGCAAAAAGCTACATTTTCTTTAAGCAAAACAAATTTCTTATTTCTTTTCGTAATATGTAATATGACGTGTACATTTTTGACAGGTTTTCTGTGATTCATCCATCTCACAGCAAAAAAACTGAATAACATGAAATTCCAAATATGATAACGAATGTGTGAACATTTTGAAGAATAACTTAGCCTAGATCAATCTGAAAGTTCCCTGAGATTCATTACATAATAATGACGGATGTTGGGATGGAGGACGCCGTACATCAGTGAATAAACACATGCAAATGATGTTTTTCCCGCCACCTGATGTTCTTGAACATCCTGCAGTCTGTTCTAACCTTTAATGTTTGTTGTGACAGGCTTTCATAAATGTTGGCCTTAGAAAAATGTCTAATTCTGAGAGATATGAAATGTTTCCCCCTATTCCTTTCACTACTGCTAAAAATAAAGCATTCACTGCATTGCTGTTTCTTCACCAGTTCTCTCTGTGGTGGTACTAAATGATGGAGGGAATGCATAAGAAATGACGTCACCTACAGAGAAATGACACCAAATTGGAAAAGACGTGGGTAAACTTTGCCGTGAATCAGAGCCTATTTTCTTTGTCATTTAAATAACCAACCAGACAGATGCATCTGAAGTGCTTGACACCTTAATGTTAAATGCATTAAGAAATTCAAGTACTCTAGGGTTAGTTTGCTGGTTCGATGCAGTTTTATAAGGCAAGCAACACTATTTCTATTGCTCATACTAACAACCCCTAATGCTACATATTTGGACAGCATTTTTTGCAGGATGGACAGTAAAATTGAAGGGATTTCTGACAACCAAATTAGTAAAAACGAGAGAAACCACTGAGTTTACCTGTACAACCTTTCCTTGCGGGCTCTCTGAAAAAACAAGGACTTGATTGTAAAGGGGATCTAACGATTTCCGGACAGACTTTGTCTTCTTTTTGGCAATGCAGATGCCGTTTTCCAAAAGGTAGACTTTAATGTAGGCCGCTGAAAGGGAAGAAAGAAACAAAAAAATATCCTAATTCAAACGGCATCCTTGAAATCCACAAGATATTGAAAGCCACCGATTTAGATGTCTCTTTTCAGTTTCCTCTCTTTTTCAAAACACACACGCTCGCTTTTGGATAATGACTGCTCAGATAAGAAGAGGAGAACAATCTAAGAGAAACTTGTGTATTTGAGAACCAATCTATAAACATTTGCAGTCAGTTCTGTCCTCTGGCTAAATGAATCTAATCGCTCATCCCTCTGTCTGATGAAGAATCACCTGGAGGGCCCTTGGATCCAGGCTTCATGATGAGTCCTCGAGCCTGAATGATCTCCACCTCCAGCTGTCCGTTCCTCTCCATCAGACCGATCTCAACATCTCCTGCAGACATTAATACGCACGTTAACGAGTGTCAAGTGACACGTGGGTGAGTGATATTATTTCTTCCTTTTTTTAATAGCATTGTGTTGATCTTATTTGCTAATAAGGTTCTCTTTGTTAACATTAGATAACTACATTAGTTAACATGAACTAACAATGAAAAACTAATAACATATTTACTAATACATTATTGAAATAAAATGTTGTATGAGCAAACATGAACTATAAATGAATAGTTGTATTTTTGTCATTTTATAATAAATGTATTATGCATTTCCTAATGTTAATTAATGAGACCTTTTTGTAAAGTGTTAAGAATATTTTAATGACAATACCTGTATTTTCTCTGCAGTCTTATTTGATGTTATTTTATTGATTATAAACTGATGGTTCAAGCCCTGGGTGCTGATTGATCATTTTGGCTAAACAGCTACCATATAAACATGTTCTGTTATTATTTACATGCCAGGGACTTTCATATTACAGAAACACACTCCAGCAAAATTGATAATCATAATTATTTGAATTCTAAAATTTACATCACATTTTTTGGAAACATCAAAACAGAAGCGTATCTCTTTATTGAATATTTTGTCATACAAATAACCTTTTGACATCAGCTCTGACAATTACCGACCACTTGTTGAACATATAAAAAATATGTCATTTTCTGCCAAATCTCCATCACTGTAGTTATACATATCTAAAAATATATGTATCTAATCACAAAATTAGAAACAATACTTTAAGCAAAAAGACAAAGGCACAGTATAAGACTAATGTATATTTTATGTGTTGTATGATTGAATAAACTATTAACTTAAGAACCACTGATTTAAAAAATATTTAAAAAATATTTAAAACATATTTTGACTGTATAGATAAAATTATTTTAATGCATTGAAATACAGTAAAATACCATTCATATATTAATATAATATAATTAGTAAGTATTATACATATTATATATATAATTTTAATATTAATTATATAATTAATTCTTCTACTCTATTATTTTCTATTCTATTCTGTTAAGAAGCTCCAATATTATGAACTATATAAAACATAAGGCAAAAATAGAAAAATAGACAAATAAAATAATAATAGTAATAATTACTCATATTCATGTTATATTTTGAAATATACTGGCAAAAATATCAAGCTGCTGATTTTCTCACTTGTGATATTAGCAATGTCTCATTTTTTCTTTTATACATGATTTTTTTTTTTTTTTATCTTTATGTCAGAAACTTTCCATCACTTTAGTTACATACACATATCTAAAAAGATAATGCATCATTTTCATTATCATTTAACACAATAAAATACAAAAATTTGCATTTTTATATATGGCTACCCTAGTGAAAAAGTAATATATTTATTTCATACTAAGTATAAATTCAAATCTATTAACATATTTACTGATATATCGCTCAAGACTTACTGATATAAAAATTATAATTAAACATTATTTGGAGTACTACTTGTGTACAACACACATTTCTTAAAATTAAGCCTAATATGTTTTTTAATGTCACCGTCGACAAGGATTCTCGATCTTTAAATGCAAGATATTTAAAGTTTACCTAAAGTATACTTGCAATAGTTCCACTTTAGCACATTCAAATATACTTCAGTATATCTTTAGTTGGACTTCAGCACTACTTCCACACAATTAAAGTGCATTAAGACTTTAAGTATTCCAGTTTAGTATACCAAAAAGGCACAGGGCATTTTTATTAAGCACTTAAATATAATGTAGTATACTTAGCATGAAATAAATGTATTTCAAATACATTTTAGTATATTTATTTTGCACTAGGGTAAACTATATTTGCATAAAAGAAAAGGACAAATTATAGCCTGTTCACTTGTGCTCGATTAAGATGCGAGGCAGCATCACTTGTTGGATGTATATACTGTTGCACTCACCCATTGAAGTTGTGGCTAGTGTCTGTCTGCCCACAAACTGAGCAGGTCCCATCCCATCCAGAAAGTCACTAAACTGGGCATCTGATGCCAAACACATTCCACTGTAGTTCAGACTAAAGGGAAGAAAGCAGGGCAGTGTTACCGTGGCATTCATGTTATTCATACAATTTATTGAGTGCTGTATTTTGCTGGATAGAACATGCAATACTGTATTAAAATAATGTTGAGAATGCTTTATGTACATATATTTCTTTGTTTTGAGTACTGACAGCCTGAATTAAGCATGTGTGTGTTGCTTGTGATGGCTTTGAAGATTCACATGAGATGAGCATGTATGACGGATATTAGGATGGTTTCCTTCATTCTGCGATGGCTGAACCGATAACGGCATGGCTCTGTGATGGGACGGGATCGATGGGCGGAAGGCACTTCTCTTTTATGTAATGAAGATAGACAGCCTTTAAGCCTGACAGTGAAGCTCAGCTTTGATAGCGCCGAGTGCTCCGCTGGAGCAAAGCCAGCGCACACACATATAATCACACTGCTTTCCTGCTCCTACAGGCAGATTTCAGTCGTATGCGGCCAAAAATTCATTACTTCAGTATATGTGTTTCCAGGAGATGAGCCGCACGCTCCATGTCATATTCACCCTCACGACCTCTTGAAATAGGAGGCCTGGCCTTCATCTAATAGCACAACAATGACTGCCCAATTTTTCATCAGCCTTCCTGAATTATTTTTCAGATTAATTTTCTCCGTCTTCAGTAAAGAATTCTAAGCTTTAAACTAAACCACCAAGCTCCAATACTAATCACAAAATTATTAACGATGTTTAAAGCAAAAAGACAAAGGTAGCTTATACATGACTAATGTATACTTGATGTATTTTATAAATTAATAAACTATTAACTTAAGAACCACTGCTTTTAATGTATAACACTGATTTTAATATATACTGTCAAACATATAACATTATTATTATTATATACATATTAGCCTATAAAATATATATTGAGAGTATATATAAAAAGAATACATTGAAAGGGTACTATTACTTAAGTATTCATAATTATATTAATATTTTATATTATATATACAAATTTTTAAGCTTATATAATATACTATAATATATAATATATAATATATACTAATCACAATTGTGAACTTTAGAAAACTTAAAGCAAAAAAGACTATATATATATATATATATATATATATATATACATACATACACACACTCACTATATATATATATATATATATATATATATAAAATGTAAAATTATAATAATATAATGAATTTAAGAATTCATAATCCATTATACTAATATATACTATTATATATATATATATATATTGAAGCTTAAATGCTAACCACAATATTCTAAACTAAAAATTGAAAGCAAAATATACTGTCAAAGTGTATATTATAATGTATATAATTAATATAATTTTATTTTAATAGTATAATGTATTTTTAAGTATTCCTTTATTAATTATATTAAAAAAAAAAAAAAAAAAATAGTGATGCATTGTCCTCTGCATTTAACCCATCCAAGTGCATGCACACAGTAGTGAACATACACCCAGAGCAGTGGGCAGCCAATGTTCCAGCGCCCAGGGAGCAATTTTGGGGTTTGGTGCCTCGCTCAAGGGCACCTCAGTCATGGTACTGCTGGTGCGGGAATCAAACCAGCAACCTTCTGATTACAAGCCCAACTCTCTAACCATTAGGCCACGACTTCCCGACTTCCCACGACTTTATTATTTTTTTTTTCACGACTTTATTATATTATATTTTGAAGTAAAACAGCTATGTACCTGCTTGTCTCACTTATGAAGCAATGCTCCATTAGCAACCTCTTATTTTTCTTTTTATACAAATATTTTTTTTTACTATTTAGGTAGATCTTCTTAAGGAAATTAACTCAATTTCAGCTATCTACACAGGTGAAAAAGTACATATCGCTTATCGTAGCTTTTTCTCTTTTTTTCAGCAAACAGAAGGCAGCCACTTGTGCTTGGATGAGATTAATTAGGTCTAATTTTTTTTTGTAACAACAGATCCATTTTAGATACAGAAACAGATGGTGGTGGAAAAAAGTGTGTTTTCCTTTTGCAAGCAAAAAAAATGGGGCCAAAGAGGGCAAAGGGGTGCTTGTTTGAGCAAACGTAACATCCTTTGACCAACCAATGGCGTGTTCAGGAAACCTGTTCGAAAATAGTCATTATTTTTGCATTTCTGCACAAAAATAACACATTTCTTCTTTATTAATATATTTTTAATGTATATTTATTTTAAAAAGCTGCTCTTGACTGTCGTACTCCTATTCTCCTTCAGTCCCCCTTTCAAACCGTCTCTCCCTCCTTTCTCCATTCCCGTTCCTGTGTGTTTGTTCTCAATAATCCTCCACACTAATGTGGACGGATTCATAATTAATTTTCTTTCTGCGGTTTGACCTCGATTCTCTCCAGCACCCCTCCACCCATTCCCAGTTCTGTCTCTTTCGCTCTATTTTTAAAATGCTTTTGGGAGGGTCCAGACAATCCTGATGCCTAATACTCAGACCGGGCATCCCAAGAGATGCCGTTTTCATCGCCTCCTCATTCTTTTGCTCATTTTTCACTCCATCCTGTCTCTTTGTCCCACGTCAATATCTAGTTCATCATTTAGTCTCTCGTCTGGTGTCTCTATCCACTTGTCTCTCTGTTCTTCAAAGAACAGTCATCATTTACTCCCAAGATGTCATTCCAAAGCCTTTTGGAACACAATCGGAGAGTCGTCACACAATCCATAACCACATCACCAAAGAATCAGAAAAGTGGTCCATACAACTTATTCCCAAGAATTTTCAAACATTTTCTGTTAAAATCTGAACAAATAATTTTACTAGATACACAAAACTGCATAAGATATTAAGCCTTTTTTAAAGATTTTTTTAATATATATATATATATATATATATATATATATATATATATTTCTAGATACACTACTGCCAATATATACACTGTTCTGTGGTCTAAGACTTTTATTCAGCAAGGGCAAATTAAAATATTTAAAAAATGACAGTAAAGTCATTTATAATGTTAAAAAAAAATTCAAAAATGTTTTATATTTCAAATACATTTTTATTAAACATTTTTCATAGTAATCCTGAACAAAAAGTATATTTTGATTGTGCTAAAGTCATATATAAGCATTGAAATTAAAAATATATATTTTAAATTGTAATAATACTTCATAATAAATTATTTGATTAAAAATACAATAAAACATTAATATTATTACTGTTTTTATTGTAATTTTGTTCAAATAAATTAAGCCTTGAGATATTAAAAAAAACATTCAAACATCTTACCCACCCCAAACATTTCAATGGTAGTGTATTTACAAGAAAATGAAAATAATGAAATGAAAAAATAAAATTATATAAAATTATATATATATATATATATATGTACACACATATACATACACACACACACACACACACACACTTTTTAAAGGACAATTTGAGCTAAAATGATAACAAATGACAGTAAATGCTTTAAATAAATATTTCTTTTAACCATTTGTCATAGTAATAGTAAAAAAATTATTAAAATAAAAAAAGTAATTTTAAATTGTAATAATATTTCATAATAATATTACTGTTTTTGTTGTATTTAAAAAAAAAAAAAAAAATTGTATATTAACAAATAAATGAGGCCTTGAGACGTTCAAATACATTTAAATATCTTACCGACCCCAAATATTTCAATTGTAGTGTATTTACTGGAAAACGAGACAAATGAAGGTTAATTAAATATATAAAATGTTGTCAGATTTTATTGCTGATTTAAAATGTGTTTTTGAAACATAATCTTGACATACGGCAAGTTTTGATTTTACTGATTGAAGTAAACAGGAGCTGTACTTGAATAAGAAAGATGGCAGCCAACTGATTTTGAAAGCAACTTTCTGTCCATCTGTTCATCTCACAAAGTTATATTATGTGGCTTCAGAAGACTATGAATAAGGCATCACTTTAAGGTTTTTTTTAATGTGTTTTTTCATTAGGACCAAAATTTGACAGCTGAGGTCACTATGAACGGTCATTTGTGGAACAAACTGCATGAAGTGTCTTCAAAACATCTCCGTTTGTGTTCCACAGAAGAAAGATGGTTGGGTTTGGGTTTGAGGGTGAGTAGATGATGACAGAACGTTCATTTTTGGACAATCTATTCCTTTCACCCTCTTCCTCTCTCTCATGTGACATTTCATCATTCTATCTGGCAAAACGGAGAGTCATTATTAGTCACTGGCCCCTGCGTGCACTGGCGTCAGCAGCAGCCATCAGTAAACACACACGCATTACTACAAATGCTTCAGAGAATGACAAATACACCTATCACTGCTCCACATATTACACGCCACATTCTTGATGTCACTCGAATAAACATTTGTCTGTGTTATGTGTTAATCATGGCGTCTCAGTGCACCGCTTTCAATTGCTTTATATATCACTGTCTCTGCGCCTTTCTTCTGGTGCTCTGGTATTCATTGCATGCAAACATTTTAAACAGATGCTCTGTTTCTGCATGCAAGTGCAAGAGTTATGGTTTTCTAGAAAAAAGTTAAAGGTATGTGGGAAATGTTTATACATCTGAAATAGAGTGCAGACTTTTTTGTAAATGTGGTGGAGACAGCGTTATTTTAGTGAGATACTGTTATAGTTTTAGCAATATTTTGAAATAGTTTTTATTTTTCTATGTTCTCTTTACTTTTTAATAGTTATAATAATTTTGTGTGTTTTTGTCTTTTTTATTAGTTTTTGTTGTTTTTTTAAATACGTCTCCATAGTTTTTATTTACATAATTATATGTTAAATATATACTTTTTATTTTAAGTTAGTATGTCAAGTTAAACTAAATGAAAATGAGAGATGTTGCCTTGGAGATTTATTTTATTATTTTATTTATATATTTATTTTGAAGTAAAATAAATATAATAACCCTAAATGAAGACTATCTGCTGTTCAGCTATTTATTTCTCTCAATTTAACTAGATGTTTAACCTACTATTTGAGAATTTATTGAATATAGATCTCAGCATCACAGTTTTAATGTTTTACAGAGGGCCCAAAAAGTATTTGGACACTTAAAAATGTATGAATTTCATTGCATATGAAATGGCATTGATTTAAAAGAAGGATAGAAAATGCTTGTTTTCATGCAAAACATTTCACAAAAAGAAGTTTATTAGGTTTTAAATAATAAATCAGTAGATATACTGTTTATAATGAAGTATTTGGACACTTTTTGGATGTTAAATATCAAACCCGTGGTTATTTGTTTCTAGGACAACTGTGTGAACTTGAGGGCATTCTCTTTTGCACTCATTTACTTTAATGCATTTCAGTTTCTGGCTGTTAAAAAAATGCATCAAATACGATTTTATTCAGGACATCTAATATAGATCATATTTATGGTGCATGCACCATGAGCAGTTCTGCTTTTGGAGTTATAATTAGGGCATTAGATTGCTGCTTTCCGCTTTCTAGGGCATTTTGACAGGTCTATTACATAAATGTCACTAATGTGACCTCTTTCGCACTTCTTGCTCCCCAAATAAGACATTTTTACTGACAAAAGTGGGAGTTGTGCAGGTCAGAGATGCAAGAGATTCAGATCGTTGTAAGAGTAACTGAGAAAGTGCATCAGTCTTTAATGTAGATTCACACTATTTGTGTTTTAAAACTGTACATGTACCTATAATACCACTAATAAAGACAGCTATGCTTCTATATCTGCATAACAACTGCAGCAAGATGATTCTTACTGCTTATTTTAGAATATTTATTGATCTTTGTAAGATTTGCAATGTGTTTTGGAGTCAATAGACTATAAATTGAATTTAAATTTAAGGTTTTGCAGAAGACAATTGTAAAGAAATGGTTTTTTTTGGTTTTTTTTACTTTTTATGTATTTTTTTATGTTTTAATAATGATTTTTGTCAGTTTTAAACCCCCACATTTTTTGTATACTTTTCATAATATTTTATAACTTTTTATATAATGTTTAGTCCTAATATTTAATGTTTTAAACTCCTTGTAATGCTTTTTTATTTTTTTGTATAACTTTTTGCATAATGTTTTTATAACATTTGAAGTATTTAAAGGCAAAAAGCCCAAAGGCAATTTGAAAACAATATCTAATGGAAACGGATAAAATAAGCACTAGATACTGAATAAATATTACAGAAACTTCTGTAGAAGCATATATAAAAAAAAAAGCCACTGCATCAATTCAGCCTTGCTCTATGACTTTCTGTCACAGTTGTTTGACAGTGAGGGTTTATGTAAAATATGTTTTACTCCGTTATGTATTCATGAGATGCATAAGATGCAATGTAATATGGTAAAATATCCTCAGCAGTGGCAGCCAAAACTCTAATCCCCATGCTCCATAAACTGCTCTGTAATCCCAGTGAATTGGTCTGGATTTTACTCCCATGATGGAGCTGCACAGGAAGAGCGTCCGACGACATTACATAAGTTTTGTGCAGAGTTTTTGTCTGTTTGTGAATTTCTAATGGAGCGCTGGGTATTGGACAAAGAGTTTGAGGGGAAATTTATGCAGAATAGACCGGCAGTTGAGCATAACATATCGTTATAATTATGTAACCGAACATCTTGTTTTGAAGTGAACTGCAAGCGCATTTTAGAGGTTTTTGTCATTAATGCGTGGTTCTTATTTTAATGGTTTTGCCTGAAAAATCTTGATGAATCTGTTTAAAGTTTCATCTTGCATCCTCTCTTAAGGTTTATATTTTAGCTTTTGGAAACTGCAAAGTGTCCTGATACATTTTGTCTTCATTTTGAACCAAATATCAATTGTTCATATTATCGTGTTTTGTCTGAAAAGTGTACTTGTGCAATTTTTCTTTAAAATAAATGCCACTTGCTTTGATATTTTATTATCTATTGCAGTGACATTCATACATTTTAAGTGTGTTTTACATGTCCAAATAGTTTTGAGCAACGGTATGTCTACTAATGTTTGATAATTCATTTAGAAAATTAGTTTGTTCGATGAAAAAAAAGAGCATTATTAAAATTTTACTTTAATTAAACTATTGTGCTAGTCATTGATAAACTATTGTCTTTTTCATAAACATTTATTTATTTATTGTTTTCACTGTATTCCAGTTAAACTTTTAGTAATTTTGGTGTGTATTTTTATTTATTTTTCTTTTTTAAACATGTCTATATTATAGTGATTATTATTCATTTTTATTTATTCATTATTTTTAGTTACTTCAGTTTCAAACTAATTAAAAATGCGAATTGTTGACTTGGAAACTAGCTGAAACTTGGTGAAATAAAATAAGCTTTCTATATTTTAAGTTTTTTTTTTTCTCAAGTTATTTTCAAGTAACTGATTTTTTTTTTTTTATGGTTTTAGTTTTAGATAATGATAATAGCCCTGGTTCAAACTAGCCCAAACCAACAAATATCTTCTCCATTTATGTATCCAAACTTGTGCAAAACTTTCTGGCACATTGGAATTAAAGTTAAACAGCTTTTGTCCTCCACAAAGCTAAAATAAGACTTCATCACGCAAAACCCAAAACCTGCAGCTTTGATGTGACACTCCAGACAGTGTCCAGATCTGAAATGAGTTTACAGTACATCAACACAGAAGGTCTGAACTCTGGATTTCATTCAGAAATGGAGCCAGCAGAGAAAAGGTTTATTACTGAGAAGAGGGGTTTATATGGTTGGTTATGTAACTTATGGGAATACCTCAAACACTTTTTATTTATTGCTCGATATAAGATATAAGCACAATCTCCCGAGAGTTATTGGATGAACATCCCTGTTTCTAGAGAAATGTAATGCAATAACACACGCAATGTATCCCAAACCAATAAAATGGGAATGTGAGACCTGTGATTCCTGTATAACAATGATTCACAACGGAGGGCATTTAAATAGATACCAGATTTTAATTTTGCTTTGTTAAACTGATAAACCTGAAACTATGATTTTTTCAATAAAAATACTAAGGCTGTCAAAAGATAGAACAAATATATGTCTTCTTTTTTGTAACTTTTGTTGAAAGGAAGGAAAGAAAGAAAAAGGAACATTTGTCTGGATGCAACTTGTAGCTGAAGATGTCCAAAGGCTGTGTACAGACGCAGATTTCTAAGGCTGCTTTTCTCATCTCACCTGCACTTTTTCACAATGTAATGCAACACTCCTTCCTATATTTATCTCATCAAATGTATCACCTGATCAAACTGATAACAAACGAAATTTAGTTGCAAAATAACACATTCTATATTTGTCAGATTTCTTCAGTTTGAAAGGAAGCAGTCTGTTTTTCACCATCAGTATTGATTGTTGTAGTTTTAAAGTGAGTCATCATTGTGATGATGGATATTTTTATAATATTGGTAATATTTGAGTGCCGTCAAAATGAGCGTCCAAACAGCTGATAAAAACATCACAATAATCCACAAGTAATCCACACCACTCCAGTCCATCAATTAACATCTTGTGATGTGTGTTTGTAAGAAACAAATCCATTATTAAGATGTTTTTAACTTCAAACCATCACTTCATATCTATAATATCCATAATATTGCTTTCTATAGTGAAAAAGTCATCTCATCTTAATCAGGAGAGAAATATGCACAGATCAAGGATCATTTAGAAGCAAAAATGGTCCAAAACAGTTCTGCGTCGGTGGATTTTGATGTGAAACAACAAAAGGAGACAGACTTCTTCACTGGAGGAAGCGTTGTTATGGATTATGGACACTTATAAGCCAGAAGTGATGGTTTAAAGTTAAAAACATCCTAATGATAGATTAGTTTCTTACAAACGTGCAGTTTTTCACGTCACAAGATGTTAATTGATGGACTGGAGTGGTGTGGATTATTGTGATGTTTTTATCAGCTGTTTGGACTCTCATTCTGACGGCACCCATTCACTGCAGAGGATCCATTGATGAGCAAGTGATGTAATGCTACATTTCTCCAAATCTGTTCCAGTGAAGAAACAAACTCGTCTATATCTTGGATGGCCTGAGGGTGAGTCATTTTCAGCAAAATTTCTTTTTTGGGTGAACTAATTCTTTCAAAGGAATGTAGTATTTTGAGATGTACTGATTTATAATACTCACTTTCCCTCCGAGCCATAGCTGTTCATGCTGTCCTCGATGGACTCGTGGCTCGCCTGCCGGACCGTACGGCTGGGCATCTCTACGGCCAGCCCCGTCTCTGTACTCCTCTGAATGCCCTTTAACCTGCGGCCCTCTGGGTCTGAAACAAAGAAAGAAAGGTAAGTTCACCAAACCAACATTTAATTCATAAGATTTTTGCTAGATGGTTCTTACTGGCACCAAGTCAAGTTTTTTTCCCTCGTTCAGTGTAATATTTTGGGAATGTTTATTGTCCGATGTGTGTTTCAAAATCATACATCTCTTCATCAAGACCCATGATTTAAGATATCATTCATGTCTGTAGCAAAAACTGTGTGGGATGGGTTATTGTGAAATATCCATGTTACTCTTGTATTTCTGTCTGAGCGGCAAGGCAAGTTATATCAAATTCTCTCCATATCAGACTGAATAAAAATGTTGTGATAACGTTGCCGCCAGGTAGAGTACTGGTTGTATTAAAAATAAATCCTTTGAAAAATATAATCTTCTTGTATAATTCAAGTATGTAGTGGTGCCTTATTGAACTCAAAAGGCTTAGAGAACAGATCCACAAAGCCTGGACTTTTCCTAGTAAAGGTGAAGGGGATCAGCCGCAGACTGATCGCTTTACTAGCCCATGACCTCATGAATATATTTCTATTCAGAGAATGAGTTTCATGAGAGTCATTTCAAAGCTGGATGTCATCTCATAATGGTTTTGGGACTTATTTTTGCATGCACCTTATATAAATCAGCATGAAACAATGTTCACAACTCATTTTACATTCTTTCTGAGAGGAACATATATATATATATTTACTACCATTCAAATGTTTGAGAGAAGTCTCTATGCTCACCAAGGCTGCAGTTATTTGATCAAAAATACAGTAAAAATCGGTAATATACTGAATTATTATTGCAATTTGAAACAACTCTTTTCTATTTGAATACATTTTAAAATGTAATTTATTTCTGTGATGCAAAGCTGAATTTTCAGCATCATTACTCCACTCTTCAGTGTCACATGATCCTTCAGAAATCATTCTAATATGAGGAGATTTGCCGAGATTTCATGATGAGATTTCATATGCTCAGATTTCACGATTTTAAATCTTCATTGGAGAAAAAAAATATACTTTTTCATTGGTCATCAAATTATTTCTACTTTAATGACTAATACATATTTTAATGTCAAATTCCGTTTTTTTTTGTATAATGCAACGGCAAGTGAGGTTGATACATATCATTTCTTTTTTGTCATTTCTGAAAGCCACATCCGCTGAAATGCGCTCGATCCACATGAAAAGCACACACTCTCTGCAGTGATGGGAAAGCAGCCATTTTCACAGCTTTCTCCTGGCCGCGAAGCACATGACCTAGTTAGGCCATTCCTAAAAATACAGTCCTCTTTTGTCTGTTCCTGCGTTTCTGGCGCGCTCGGCACATGCTAAGTAGCATGTCAGTGTAACCTTCCAAAACAGAACATCATGTATCAGGAAATGCACTAGAAATGCCAGGGTTGCTATGGGAGACAAAAGCAGTGTGCTTCACTGCATCTCTCCCTCTTTGGCCTTTTTATGTTCAGTGAACATGCCTGAAAATGTGATTTCACCTTTTCACAAAAAAATCAGCCAAATCCCAGCAAAACTTGATTTTTTTTCCATGTGCATTTGGGTAGTCTCCAGAGTGTTGCCAGGTTGTTGACATGCTGCTGTGTGGTTGCTTGGGAGTTGTTTGGTGGTTTCAAGTGAGTTATGTACGGTAACTAAGTATTTTTACTTCATTACTGTACTTAAGTACATTTATTAAGTATGTGTACTTTATCTGAGTATTTTTATTTTGAGAAACTTTTACTTCACTACATTCCGAAGGATAATAGCGTACTTTTTATTCCACTAGATTTCTTAAAAACATATTGTACTTCATTATTTTGATCTGGAGAAATCGCCACCCACTCCGAGACACAATAGCGGTGTCCGATTTGTGAACAAGCCAATTCTTTTCAATGAACCTGTTCAATTGGTTCACAAATCACATGATTCATTCGCGCACTGGACTGAGCGGATTGCAGCCGATCTCGAGTCAACAACTCGATTTTTTTCAAAATAAGTATGAGCAATGATGAATTTTCTCTATAAATACTCCATTTTGACATTAATTATATCTTGTGTAAATGTGACATTTATGTTCCCTGGACATCTCACCGCTGTCAAGTATCGTGCAACCACAAGTAGGCCTCACCGACTGGATCCCTTGACAACAGATAAATTTGATCTCATTTTATCAGTATGGCCAACACTCATTAATCAAAGTGACATTCATGAATTTACAACGAACAAGAAAGAAATAAGAGGCTTTTCTAACAAGCTATCTCATCTTGCTTGTGGTTTATGACCTATGCTTGTCACTTGTCAGAGCATCCAAATTTATTTCCTATCAGTTTGATTACAAGAACAAAGAGGCTTATAGAAAAACCTATTATAAGACTTAAGACTACATCTTCAGTAATTGTTAAAGAGTTTGCGAATTTAAATGCAAATAGGTGCATCATTCACTTAATTAAATGCCTCATCCATAAATTCTTTTTTTTGTCATTTACTATCCGTCATGTTGTTCTGAACCTATATTATTTTATTTTATTTATCAACAGAAGTTCTTTTCCATCAAGAGCTTTCAAACTCCAAAAAGGACAAAAAATGTGCTATTTATGAGCTACTTTTATGTCCTTTTGGAGCTTAAAGCTGTAAAAAAGGACCAAGAACATTTTGTTTTGTGTTTCACAGCAGCAATGAACAACATAATTGTAATTTTTGTGTGACCAGTTTCTTTAAGAGCATCATGATTTGATGCATCTCTAATGGACTGTGCACATCCCAGGTTAACAGGAATAGGATGCTCTTAACTTGGATCTGATTTAAACCTAGCTTGCTGAAGATCATTAGGCCAGACATTGATTGTCATCTAAATGAGCATGTCAGTTTTCTGGTTTGTCCATGCTATCGATCATGCCATTACCTCTCATTACCCCAGCCTGCCTTAATTACCTATTAACTCTTTGATAAATCAGTAGCACTAGAGGCCTATTGATCTACAGTGATGTTGATAGATGCCTGGTTGGAGGCTACAACCTTTGCTCAACTCAACACCACTTCTGCTTTTGAAGTAAATATCCAGACCTTTCTTTCTTGCCAAATTTCCAACCAAAGCACTGTTCTTATAATTACTTTTACTATAACTGCTTGTTAACAGAAGTGGTTGATTTTCACAAAAAAAAAAAAAAGTCATGTAAATGTGTTATTTTGTTCTCATTAATATAAACCAAAAACATGATAAATGTTTTTGTAATTTGTATCATTATATTTCTTCTATTGGCTTTATTGTATAACAATAGTTTATTACAATTTTTGTAAATTATTTTATTTTATTTTATTATTTATATATTTTTTTATCCAGTAAAGGTTTTAGATTTGATGCTCAATTCCCAGTCAGCTCCTTTATACTATTTTCTCAGTAATGAGAACGTTAAAAAAATAAATAAATACATAAAAAATGGTTAAAAATGTAATTTCCAAAAATGAATTAACCCCCCCCTCAAAACTAGAACTTAATTATGAGAAATATACATTATAGACAATGGGGCATTACATTGTGACAACAACATAAAAAAAAGCTAATTAAAATAAATAAATAAATAATCTTCAAAATTATATATATATATATATATATATATAAATTATAAATTATTATATATAAATTATATATATCTTAATCATGATTGATTGATCTCAATCAAAATTTATAAATATGCTCCATTTTTTTTCAAAATACTTATTTAGAAGAGTATTTTTAGAAGATTATTTGATTTGATTTATTTATAATAACCTGGACATGTTTTTGTCCTGTAAAGTTTACTCTTTGAGGTTTAATGCTCAGTTCCCTGTCAGCGCTACATATGAATGTGTTAAAATCCTTTTATAAGCCCCAAATACAGAAGTATTTAGCATGTGCTGGTTGTTAGATGAGAGCCCATCTGTTTAATCACACTGGAGGATCTGATCATACACAGATGCATCCTTCTCAGCCAAAAATCAAGCCAAATATTTACTCATATACTGCCCTAATTCAGCTCCGATGTTTTGCGTACAGGCTAAATAAGTAGTGAGCTTCAGGAGTCAGGAGACAGAGAACAGAGCTTTGATCTGAGCTATAAATGGATGCAAGGGGGAAAAATGACCTCAGAAGGTCATTTATCAGAAGCAAATATATGAGAATTATATTAATATACCTGAGATATTTCTGGGATTTTATGAGTTTGATTTTTCATACTGGAGCTTCAGTAGCTGCAGACCAGAGACAAGAGTCTGTTCACGGAGATCTTTGTTTAAAACATTTGTCTTGTGTCTTTTAATTTGAGTATTCTAGCATTGTTTTCATTTAAATAGATCTACATTAATATAATCTATTTATTTTCCTTATTTGATTAGCAGTGAACTGACAATTTTGTGTAAATTCAAAATGGATCCTCTGCAGTGAATGGGTGCCATCAGAAAGTTGAGCCAGAGATTATTTCATTGGATGTAGACTGCCTCAGAACCTTAAAATATTAAAATATGTCAAATCTTCTGGTGATGTATGAATATCATTGAGAGATTAAGATTGCATTTACCATACCATCAATTACTCAAATGAAACTCTTAGCTTTAAATCATTTTTCTCCAGCATTTATTTGAAATAGAAATCTAGTGAAAGCCAATAAACTGTCACTTCTGATCAACCTAATGTATCCTTCCTAAATAAAAGTATTAATTTCTTTAAAAACTTTTGTGTAGAATATAACAGTTTAATTGCCATTTTTTAGTATCTGTTGCATGTTTGCCATTTTTTCTGGCATGCTTGTTGTTGTTGTTGTTGTTGTACTGCTTTAGTATTGATTATTTGGCAGAGTGATACATTAAACAATCATGACAATAAAGTACTACATAATTATGACAGTAAAGATCAGAAAGTAACACGCAAGCCGGACTCAAACTCATATTTCCTGCATGATCACCACTATACCACCAAGTCACAGCTCCGAATTAATTTCCTTTGAGAACAATGCGTCCATTCAAAATGTTGGCCATCGGATGCTGTTTCAGATCCTTCAGTCATAACGTGTAGGCGGCAGTAATTGAGCGAGTGAGTGTCGGCATTGTTTGAAGCTTCAAAGAGTCGCGTTCTGCGGATCTGCTCAGAGTGGCTTATATAAATGCTATAAAACAGACGAACCACGCTGTGATTTACTACACAAGTCAACTGCTCCTTAAACTGATGTGCTCGCTGAATGCTCCTGCCAAGCGGCATATTAAAAACAAATGCATGTTTGGTTAGGATTTTCAATTATGACCTTCATTTGTTACAATGGGTGAATAGCATTAGTGCACACCTGTTATTTCATTATTCCATCATTATGCAGATTTAACTGTTATTGTAATATTATATTGACTCTTCAATTTAACTAAACTTCTAAATGAATGAATTAATTATGAAAGTTCAGCGTTATTGGATGTACTCCCTGCTATAGGTAATATGATTATTTTGTTCCAGTGATGAATGATGGTGAATCTCATGAAAAACTGTCAAGAACTAGATCATATTTCAACCTAAACTTAAAAGAAAAAATATATATGTTGTGTTTAATATTATATTTACTTTCTACCATTTATTAATGTTTAAAATTGTTTTTAAACAGTTCAGTTATATTTTGCATAAATAAGAAAATTAAGACTAAAAATACTGTATCACAGTAATTAGATTTTAATTATATTTATTATTCAGAATAGTTCAAATGTCAAGAAATTAATGTTACAATGCACTGTAAAAATGTATTTTTCAAAAGATTATTGGACCATGTTTTACAAGAAAATATAATTTCAGTTGTTCTGCTTCAAAACTGAAAACTAATTTCAAACTTAAAAGAAACAAAATATATAAGTCATGTTTTATATTATATTTGTATTATAATATATTGTATTCACAATTATATTTAAAAATCATTTTTGGTTATATTTTGCATAAAGAAAATTAAGCCTAAAAATACGTTATTACAGTAGTAATAAGATTTTAATTATATTTATTATTCAGAATAGTTAAAATGTCAAGAAAATAATGTCACAATGCAAAAAGAAAATATTAATGGTCTGTAAAAAAAAATTCATTTTCGATGTGGTAAATTAAAAAAGATAACGAAAAAAATATGCTTTACAAGAAGATACTATTTAAGCCTTTCTACATCAAAACTGAAAACTTCATTTCAAACTTAAAAGAAAAAAATTAAATATAAGTTATGTTTTATATTTGTACATTATATTATAATTAAAATTATATTGTAAAATATTTGGTTATATTTTGCATAAAGAAAATTTAGCCTAAAAATACTGTATTACAGTAATGAAATTTGATTTATATTTATTATTCAGAATAATAGTTAAAATGGCAAGAAAATAATGTCAAAATTGAAAAAAAAAATTAATACACTTTGTATTCCAAAATTGTATTTTTAATTCAGTGTGTTACTTGCGATTCCTTTTGGGGTGAAATGTGGCCTGGACCTGTTTTTCACAACCATAATGATTATTGATGATCAAAATAAAAGTCCAGGACATTATTTTCACTTCCAGACTGTAGTAAAGGACATGACAGCAGGTAAATCTGAGCATTTGTGCACAACCATCTGTTCTTGCTCCCGCACGTCACTGTATCGCTGTGCTTTCCGACTGCATATGCCAACACAAAGGGTGCAGACCAAATGCACCTGCACACTACACTACCAGAGGTCATGCTGGGACAGAAAAGAGAGATCAATCAGTGCTGCATTTGCCAGGCTTCTGTGTGCATTAATCTGAGACAAAAAAAAAAAAAAAAAACTTTTACATTGCTATAAAATTTTTACACTATTCTTGGTCAGTATCTTTTTGTCTGCCCTTTTTACGTTCTTAAAATTCAATAAATTTACCTGAAACTGCATCATTTATTTATTAAGTGTTACTGAACATTTCAACATGTAGGTTCAGTATTAGAACAAAGAATTTAGTATTTTAGAGATTCTTGACAGGAACAATGAATGATGATTATGTGATGAGTCAGACTATGCATCAGTGTGAAACAGGAAATTTCATTATCTGATTGAACAGACTGTTGTCTTCACATTAGCGTCATGTGATAGATTTCTCACCCTGGCTGACTTTTTCTCTTTTCCACTTGGGAAAAAATGACAGATTGCTTTCTCACCTGTGCCTGACGGCTGGGAATCGAACGGCACTTCAGCGGCCATCGATTCAGGATCAGTACACAGAAACACAGCGGCTCATGTGGGCCGATGAGAATCGACCACCGCACACTTATCACACTGACATTTTCTAAATAATTGAACTTGTGCAGTGGCAACAGATATGCAATCTCAACGATAAAAAATGGTTTCGTGACAGTTTCAAAAGAACGTAACATTTGATAGAGTGATGCCACTTCAGACTGTCTTTTATGATATGACTTCATAACCAGACCTATTTGAATGAGTCCCGGTTGAGTCTGATGCAAAAAAAAAAGGTTTTTCAAAATAAGGAATAAAACTAGTTTTTACATTTTCTGAAGAATCCTGAATGGTGCTTGATCTTGCCAAGCTAACCACCCTGATACAGCTCTATCACAAGTCTCTGCAATTTCCATGGTTCAATGCAAGTCTTTTGGAAAATTGTCAGAAAATATGCTTGTAATTTTTAGTAAATGTTTTGGGGCAGTTTTGGCTTAAAAATCAAAATTGCATCAAAATTATGCACTTTAAAACAAGTCATTCTTGAAATAAGCATTTATTATTATTATTATGCCTATTTTTGTGAGTTTTTTGGGGGTAGGAAATTATAATTTATGTTTTTGTTTTCTAATTTAAAAATAAAAAGCTAATTTAAAGTGAAATAAAATAAGTATATGAAAAATTATGGCACAGATTTGGCAACGTTTTCTTAAAAATAAAACTTCAAAAAGATATTGAATTGTTTGAGTATTTGTTGCAAATTTGTAAACCTGGTCATTTCCAAAATGAACACATAAAAAAAAATTGTCATTTAATTTAATGTTTTTTTAGCAATTTTTTTAAATGTTGTTTTATAACAAAGATCTGAATCCAATTAATATAGTCAATTTATCTCTGATTTTGTCTTCATGTTTTAAAAGTTGACTCTTTTACAGATTTCTCAAATGAAGCATATTTTGTTGTTAAAATAAGAAATTCAGTGAAAAATCAGGGCTATCATTGATTAAATGTTTTAATTGTATTAATTGCATGATATACCAATTGTTGAATTTTTGTTCAAATGTTCAGACACCAAAAATTAATACATATATATATATTTATTTATTTTTTTTTAAATATTTGATGTGTGAGATCTTGTTTTTCAGCATCACTTTTTCATGTAACCAACTTGCAATCAAAACTGAAATTAAGATTTTTTTACATTTTGAAGGAAATATTATCTTGATATTCATCCAGCCATATCTATGTCAAGTTACTCCAAAAAAAGAGAGATTTTTAGAGAGAGAGACATTATCTGAATGTGAAGTCTTAATGCCTCATTGTAATTTTGTGATTTTATATTTTAGGAATATGTTGATTCCCAATATATTAAGTGATAGCCTACTAATTAAGCACAATGTAATTTTTATCTAAAAGCGTCAACATGTTAAAGGTGACACAAAGATACTTCCGAGCCTGACCCTGATTTTAAAATATAAATATCGTCACCCATCATCCTTCAGCAGCTTTTTAAAACCGAGGCCATAAACACATGCTGATAATCAGTGTCAGCATTAAATCTCATGCACACAAACACACATGCACTCGCACAGACGCGCTGATGCTACGAGTATCAATCATCCTGACCTCCTTCTATCTTTTCCTCTGTCCTTGATTCACTACGCTCTTATGCAACACAGAATGTGCGCCTGCCGCCATATGACATCTCACTGATGCCGTGCGTGTGTTTGTTTGCGAGTTATTTTGAGCAGCAGCATCAATGCAGGACCTGTCAGTGTAGGAGGGTTAATAAGCCTCGAGACTTCAGAGCGTTCGCTTTTCTTCGGCAGAGATTTGTTCCTGCGCCGGTGGAGGGGGGAGCCGAGACATGTTGTGCTTTGGGATTCTTAGTACACATTGCATCAAACAGCGCTAACAGCAAACAGGATATGAAAGATGAAGTCTGAATGCGCCAAGACAAGCGGTGGGAGGCAACGTTGGGTCTGATGCGTGTCGCAAAGGCTTCGGGCCCTTCGTGTCAACGTGGCTGGGGAGCGAGCGTGTTATATAGGTGTTGAACCCCCTTGTGCGACTGTTAGATTAAATCTTAACACAGAACGAAGGAAAACGCAACGGGTGAAAGCAGTCTGAACAGAGAAACTTCGACTCGGTTGGTAAAGCTTGAGAGGACACTAATCAAAAAGATTATATGCAAAACAAACGTACCGGATGAGAACATGCATGAGATTTAACTTGGAAAACCCCCCCAAAATGTGTCTTTTTAGCTTTTCTTTTGTATTTTCCAACTGTAAAACATAATAACCTGCAATCGATGCATTTAATAGCTATTCCTGCCTGACTTAACCCATAAAATGTAATATGTTGGTATAAATTCATGTATTTAGATTGATTTAACAGACCATTTTTTCAGTGCATTAAAATATAAAAATATAGATTTTTTCGCTGAATCATTTCTTCTGCAGGTTTTTCTGAATCATTTCTTCAAGATGAGTGCAGTTTCCTAACAAGATGGGATGCAACAAGTTTCCAGCAAGTTTTTCGGACCTCAGTGAAAGCGTAAATGCTGCGAAACGACAACATGACATCCAAAAACTGAAGTGTAAACATATGTCACTTTTTGACTCAAAAGCACCACCTATGAGCATTGTATTGAATTGCATTTAATAGTGGTCTAATATTTTTCAAAATTCAACAATTCAAATACCAGAATTATTTAAATTTTATTTAAATAATTAAAAAAAAAAAAAATAATTAATTAAATATATACATTTTCGCTTTCAGTAAGATCAAAAAATATCTGTGTTGTGTTGCGACTGGTTAGAACTGGATAGATCATGTTTGAACAAAGATGAGAAAACAGCTGTCTTGTTACAAAGTGAATTGTAGTCATTAATGGCTCATTATTTAACAGATCTATTAGCACGCAGACTGCCGCAGTCACCTCTCTGATAGCTTCAGTTTCGTACATCTGTTTCAGTATGAGCCTTTTGAGAAAACATAATGTTTATGTATCGCAATATCACCCATGCATTTCAAATAAAATATCAGATCAGTTGCAGGTGACTTGAGGATGTGCATATAACACAACCACAGGACCTTTACATTCAGCAGTTCCTGTCTGAAATGAACTGACAAAGACATCATTAACACCCCTCATTCTTCTGATTAATGGATCCGTCCGAAAAGCATTAATATCATGCGGGAGTTCATGTTTTTCACGAGATAATTTCGCTTCTATATTTGTGGTCAGAAATGTCCCGGGGTTTGAGCAGTGAGTAATGGGTGTTATTACAAAATCACTGGCGAGTTCATTTATTACTGCATTTGTTCAGCATTTTCCCCTTCTTTTGGAGAAAACCTTTTTGTCCATCTACATGTTCATAAACGACAGGTTTAAATGGCTGCAAACCATCCCAAATAGTATGCCAAATATCAAAGCCCAGAAAGCAAACTGCAATTTGCACAATATACTGTCTTATTTGCTATTAAATCACCAATGCATTTGCAGACATCTGACAGTCAGCAATAGGTGTTAAACTAAAGCACTTGCAATGTGTTAGTTTGTGTTCCAGTAATTAGCATATTCATTAGTGCGATTTGCATTGATTAAGTTGATTTATGCAAGTATGTATCAGCATAAAAAGAAGATGCGGTGAGCAGGTTAGTTAAATGAGAGGCCTATAAGTCTAAAAACCAATAGTGTATGCTATAAATTCAAGCACAACACCGCACAGGCCGAATGAACGCACAGCCATGTTCTTAATTTTCATGCAATATTGCATGATCATGCAAATATATACAGCATTTTATAAACTAGAGTAAACTGAAGATGCATATGAGGAGCAGTGCATGTTACTTTGAGCTAAACCAGAAAGTGCTGTAAGTATGCATCGTTTTTGTTATGAGTGTGTGTTAGTGAGTGATGCACACGTTGAACGAAGATGATCACAATCTTTTCCTCTCAATACTAGTCTCTCTCCTGCAGAGAAGTCTGTAATCAGGCCAAGGGTAGAGAGAGAGTGTGTGAGCGTGGGTGGGTGTGTGGATGTCTCGGATAGACGTGGCTGTGTAAAAGGTTTTTTGGGTGAGTGGACGGGAAAAAAAGGAAACGAGGGCGATCAAGAAAGGAAAAGAGCACACAGGGACAGAGAGAGATTTATAGCATGCCTAGACTAAAAGCAATTATGCAAAATTGCAGCTCAAAAACACTCAGCAAGTAGCGCACCGAGCAGTCGGAATATTTCTAATGAGCGCTAAATTAACGCCATGATGTCTGCTGATGAATTTGAGACAGACATTAACCTGCAATCAGACGTTGTTTGAAATGAGCCACAGCCGTACCTGGAGAAAATCACAGCTATATTAGCATTTGAGTGTCAACGCTGTGATTAAATGCCTTCATTAATAAAAACGTCTGTGTGATTAGAATGCCGGCTGAAGGAAGCGTTTTGCGTGTGCATATGCACATATTCATCATAAAGATCAATGGTTTTACCATTTCAGATTGCAGATACGGATTTCCAGTGAGCAAGCGCACCATTTTCTCTATTGCATATCAAAATGAACAGTACGACATGGCCTTTACATCCAAACCACACACGTGGCACCAAGAGTTTGGGGGCTTGCAAAAACCCCAAGACTAGGAAAGGTACTGAGCATCAATTTGCACCAATTAATTGATGCGATAATGACACAAATGAGTCCCAAAACCACAGGATAACCATTATTATCTATGATATCTGAAAGAAAGCAAACTTGTCATTTGAAGATGGTTTTATCCAAAGCATATTCCCTGGAGCAACCTGGGGTGTCTTGCTTAAAGAGATAGTTCACCTAAAATTGCAAATGCCGTCATCATTTACTTGTCATTTCAAATCTGTATGACTTTCATTCTTCACACAAAAAAACTGTCATTTGTCAATACAGTGAAAGTCAATGAGTCCAATGTTGCATCGGACCCCATTAACTTTGACTATATAGTATTAAAGCATAGATTCTTTTAAGTCATACAGGCTTGAAATGACACAAGGGTGAAGAAATGATGACAGAATTTGCATTTTTGGGTCAACTATTGAATCTCATGGCAATTCGTAACTATTTTCTTCTTTGGTGAATTGGTGGCTAATTTGTACGATCTGCTTACACCCCTCTGATGGTTATGTTAGGGATGGACCTTCATGCTTACTTTTTTCCTAAAAACTGTTGCCGTATCTCTTTTCGAAGGCTGCACCCTCTGCAGGTCACACTTTTCGTCCGCTTTATTTCAGAAAAGTAAGCATTAAATTCCAAAATAAGAAAGACATTACAACAATTTACCATTTTACAATGGTTACTTTTCTCAGATGCCACATCCTTGCTCTTAGTATGTGGCTGACATGCAACCTCTGGAGGGCGCAACCTCTGGAGTTGAGACACAGCTTGTATGTTTCTGTACAAATCACATTGCACAAATTCATCCGAAAATGCCATTATGTTTGGAACTATCCATTTGAGGACACGCTGGTGAAAACTCATATACGTCTTGTGGGATTTGAACCCATAACCTTTGGCTTCCAGCCCAGATCTTGACCGACAAAGCCACATTTTCATAACCAGTACGGAAAACCTCAAAATCTCAACCCTAAGCCTTACTTCTACTCAAACTTCCAGGTGTCACAGTTTGTCAGCAAACCCACATATACGTCCACTCACCGCCATCGTCCTCATCAAAGGAGTTCATGCAGGGGAAGTAGATGGCCAGGGCCTCAAAGGACGCGGACAAGCTGATGCGACTCTGCGAGCGCTCCATGTAAAGGCCCGGCGTAGGTGCCGGCGCCGTGTCCGCCGGCTTGGGCAGGCGCGCCTGGGCATTCTTCACGCGGAGCACAGCACGCGGCGTCTTGGCGAACTTTCACCGGCCCCTTCGCCAGCCCCGTACAAGACAGAAAAACAAACGCCAAAGCACCCTCGTAAGTCCCTGTGGACCTGGTTTGGCTTCAAGAATCCAGATGTGATGTCCGGAGTTTTCTGGTGTCTGCAAAGTCCTTATTTTGTTTTGTTTCTGTCCAGGTCTTCAGGACAGAGAATTAGGATGGATGGAGTCTCATCTCAGAGGCTGATGTCTCAGAGCTGTGCTGGATCTGCTTCAGAGAACATGATCTGTTGCTTTTCCCTGTCTAGCTGATCCCTCACCAGTGCAGTGGATGGATGGACGGACGGATGGATGGACGGATAGTATATAATGCCGTTTGTCTGTGTGTGTGTGTGAGAGAGAGAGAAGAGGAGAAATGGAGAGAGAGAAGGAGAGATGGGATTGTAGAGACAGACGGAGAGAGAAAGAGAGAGAGAGAGAGAGAGAGAGAGAGAGAGAGACGGGGAGAAAAGGTTCTTACTATTCTAGCAGTCTGAGGCTGATTCACTTCATTCAGCGCTGAGCTCTTTGTGGAGACAAAAAGTGGGAGGAGACACCCAAGAGCTGTTGCTGGGATTCAGGATACTGGCCAATCACAGGCCGGATGTCAGGATGTGGGCGTGGCCAGCATCTACAGGCACAATAGCTGTGAATATCTTTCATCCTTCACAGACATCGACCGTCTCGCTCTCTCTCACAGTGAAGTGGGAATCTTGAAACACTGGGAAGCTGATAGATTTCAGACAAGGTTTGATTGCAGTATGTTTTTGACTCTCTCTTTCTAATCAAACCTGATTGTTTTAACAGTACATCACACACATTCACCAGAAACTGCAACAATTGGCTATATATTAAGACCAAATGTGACCCTGGACCACAAAACCAGTCTTAAGTAGCAAGTGTATATTTGTAGCAATAGCCAAAAACACACTGTATGGGTCAAAATTATCGATTTTTCTTTTATGCCAAAAATCATTAGGGTATTAAGTAAAGATCATGTTCCATTAATATGTTTTGTAAATTTCCTACCGTAAATATATCAAAACTTAATTTTTGATTAGTAATATGCATTGCTAAGGACTTTATTTGGACAACTTTAAAGGTGATTTTCTCAATATTTTGATTTTTTAAAATTATTTTTTAATAATATTGTTTGATATTCCAATAGTTGTATCTCGGCCAAATGCTATCCTATCCTGACAAACCATACATCAATGGAAAGCTTATTTATTCAGCTTTCAGATGATATATAAATCTCAATTTCAGAAAATTGACCCTTATGACTGGTTTTGTGGTCCTGGGTCACAAAACAATAATGTTGTGAAAATGCATATTACTTAATTTAATCAATTCAACCATAAAGAAAAGTAATCTAATATCCAAAAAAAGGATTTTGAGAATTTTATAGATTAAATAATAATCATTTCTTTTAGTGAATACTTCTTGTAAATGTATTTCATTAATAACAATAATAATAATAATAAATATAATAATACATTTTAACTTGTCTACCAGTTTTTCAGTAAATAATAAATAAATAAATTATTAAATTATTGAAATAGTAATGCAATAGAAATAAAGCAAGACATTCTGTAAAGTTTAGAAATAGAAATGTGAAATTTTTGTCTAATTTTTTAATTTTCAATTTGTTTGCGTCTAATTTTTTAATGAAAAAAATGTAATAGTAATTTGTAGAGTGTTGTTATTGTTTGCTAAAACTATGAACATTGTTTTCTTTAACTGAAATAAAGCTGAAATAATGTAAAAAAAAATTAGATGAAAATTTTAAATAAAAAATTTAAATAAAAAGTCTTGACAGTTAACTGAAAATAACTTGAAATACTAACATTACTAAAACTAAAACTGATATAAAATAAATTAAAGGCAAATCAAAATAATAAAAACTAATAAGCATGAAAAAAGTGCATAAAAATAAACCAAACTAAAATGAAAATGAAAACTGAAAATCTAAAATTTTGATATGAATACCGTCAGGAAGTCACCAGGTTTACCTATTTTATGTTTTTGCAAACTGAAAAATGACAGAATGAAACAGCATCAACAAACAGGCCTGTTGCATTTGATTCAAACATTGTATGTTGTGAATTAAAGTACAAGTAAATAGCAACAAAATGACAGTAAAACATTTCTTAGTGAATAATCTCTGATGATTGGCAATTTAAACGCAGCCATTGACAGCACCTGTGGGCTTCAGCTGTATTTAACCCACAATATTTCTTTAAGAAGCGGAATAAAAGAATGACACTGCTAGCTGAGAACAGTCATCTTCTGTTAAAGACGCATTTTGTCTTCTGTGTGTCTGGCAGGAGAGGCTGAGAGAGAGTGTGTGTGTGTCTGAGAGGGCTGAAAATGTCACCTGTGCCACCTCAATGAACAATCACAACTCTACTGCAAATAGCAAACGCGGGAGCATCACTCATGGTTATGAACGCCTCATAAGCAATGCTGACAATCTCGCTCTCTCTCAAAGAGCATCCTGTCAGTTTTTGTATAGATTTAGTCTTTGTACATGGTTTAACCTCACCAGAGTTCATCAGATTGTGTGCTAACCCTCACTTTTGTTGTATGCAAGCTTTTGAAGGATCAACTAGATTTTCACATTTTCAGAAGGAATTTGAGTAATGCATATTGCTGTGTGGTTGTTGCCAAGTTGCTGTGTGATAACTGTATTTGCAAGTACCACAGTATTACCATCTGATCAAACTCTTAGAAAAAATAGGTACAAAAGCTGTCACTGGGCTGTCACCTTTTCGAAAGGCACATTTTTGTATGTTTTAGGTACCAATACATGTATGTACACTAATATGTTCCTTTAAGGTACCAGTATGGGCCATTTGGTACAAAGGTGTATCTTTTGGAAAGGTACCATCCCATTAACAGCTTTTGTACCTTTTTTTCTCAGAGTGTATCATCACAGTACTGTTTTATAAGGGGAAATCATTGGTAATCATTCTGTCACTTCATTTGCTTTGAACATGTACCACAGTATTCTTGGACATACCTGGGAGCATTTTTTGTTGTTAGCTAAAAATAAAACAAATAAGAATAGTTTTCGCTTATTGAAATAAAGTTCAAATAAAATCAATTATAAATATAAAATGACAAAAATTAAATTATATGACAAACACTGAACTAAAAAAATTAATTAGAGCTAAAAATAAATATTTAAATTAACTGAAATAAAATAAATGTGAGTTTAAGCACTAAAAGTGTAATAAAAATAGAGCTAAAAATATATGTAAAAAAATTTGACAAAAAATTGACAAAAGTATATAATAAATTGCTTTAAAAAAAATTTACAGTTAATATGAAAACTGAAAATTTAAAAATAAAATCTAACTAAAAATATTAAAAAATAGCATAAAAGTACATATAACATTGCCTTGGAGTACTTCCAACTGATACCATCACTACACACTGATAAAGTAATTTATTGTATGGGATATTATGTATGGTGTAAAAATGCACCTTTTCTGTTTGGATGTGGATTATGATTAGGTTATAGTATTTATAACAGTAAAACAAAAAAAGTGTCTATTTAAAGTGTGCGTATTAGAGTTGCCTTGTTCACTGCATTGTAGCCAATGGCAGTTGTGCTGGTTCTTGTTCACTGCTTCACTGACCTTTTACCACGTTGTTCCATCTACCAGCGGGACCCTGGGGAAGGGGCCGTCTCACGGTGATGACATCTAAAGTGCGAGACACCAATGAAACCTGACAGATGTTGAGTAAAAGTGAACACAAGTTTGTGTGTGTGAAAGAGAGAACATACAGGAGGAAGAAAGTACAGTCAAATTAGGGCAGGATTTTCCGTCTCCCTTCCAGAAACAACATGTACTTGCAACAGTTGACACCCCTTCTGTTCAAACCCATGGCAGAAACCCATTATCATGCTGTAAATATTCCAAAAGAGGGTAAGATCATTGTAATGTTTTTCTGTGATGACCAGAAACCCACTTGCACTGTTAGGCTATATGATATGACAGACGTGATTTAAGACCAGCAGTTCATCAAGCCCTTCAAATGTAGCCCTTTTCCTCATTTAATTTTAATTTAGAATATATAACTAAGGCTATTCCAAATAACACATTTACAAAAACTGTACCTTAAATGATAATCGTAAACGTAAATTGAACGTTCTCGATACAGATCCTTTTAAAAATCCCAAAATCGATATTTTACCAGTGAAGAGCGTTCCAGCGGCTGCTCGAAGCTTCGAAATCTTTATGAATCTTAGTTTTTAATCAAGATTCTAACAAAACACGTGATTTCAACAAAATTCTTTTTTTGTGTGATTTCAGATTTAAAAAGACTACATATTGTAAAGATTACTTTAACTGTAGCATACAGATTATTAGACCTACAAAATTGCTATTTAATGAAAAATTGTACCTGTTTCGCGGTGTTCTTCCAATTCCAAACAGTCAGTGAATCATTTTGCGGAGCAATTTGTTGGATTGATTCGACTTTGATTCACTAATAAATGACTCTTATGAACCAGCTATTTGAATGAATCACTTTGAAAGATTCACAAACTCGTTTGAATCGGTCTGATGAATCCGTGATCTGAATCGAGTTGTCAGTGCTTCTGGCGATGGAATATAACAAATAGGCCTAACAGATAGACGATTAGAATGTTTATTATGGAATCAAAACAGTACAGAACTTAAATAGTCCATTTTGATTTTACATTTTGATTTTTATGGCTTTAAAGCAGCTGCCTCAGTAGGTGATTTTTGAATGTTTCTTTAACAAACACGTTTTATGAATTTTATTGTTTAAGAACAAATGAACGATATTTGATGCAATAATCATCCTTTTCCTGTTTTTATTCTCTTCAGCTGATGCCTGCCTGCACAATCTAAGTGGAAGCAACAGCTTTTCCTGCTAGGAGAGCACATACTATGGGATTAGAGACATAACAGCAGGTGACAACAGCAGGTTTATTTTTTTTCAGTTCAGTGGCTTCCTGTACAAACACATCCTCCACTATTATTCTGTCTGTAAAAACAGAAATGTATATCTGAAACAGAACTTTTACCCTTTTTATCTCAAAAGTAGCCTAATAAATAGTCAGTGAATCAAAGCAAATCAGTGAATGATGTATAGGCCTAATCTGTAAGGAAATGGCACAGTCAAAATAATCTTCTATTTGCAAGGCCCTGGATTTTGTACTAGCAGCAGTGACTTTGATGTCAGGCTGCAGAACGGATCATTTCAGGTGGCTGCATTGCATCAGGGAGATGTTTGAACACGTGACTGCCTGAGATACAGACGCGGACACACGTGTTGAGGATGTGTTGCTCCACATTCATGAGCTGCATTGAAATTCTGGGTTGCATGATGGAAGGACGAGAGGGCAACACTTTCAGGGTTTAGTATCCATTTGTGTAGGCTCAGAAAGCATTGTTTAATGCTATTAAAGCAACGGTTCACCAAAAAAATATGTACCCACCCTCATGTCTCTCTCTCCAAACCTATATGCTCTTCTTTTTCTGTGGAACAGAAAGGAGAATCTTCATGCAGCTCTTTGCGATACTTGAAGGTAGATAACAGCTGAGACCATTTGGTCTTGAAAGAATTTAATGAGAAATATTTGAGTTCATATTGAGACTTTTATGGAAGCTTATTTCAGCTGCAGAATAAAAATATAAAAAGGTAACTCAGAATTTTTACCTCACAGTTCAGACTTTTTTCTCACAATTCTGAGCTAAAAATGTCAGAATTGTAAATAAAAAAGTCTGAACTGCGAGATATAAACCCAGATTTGTGAGATTGAGCATTTTTATCTCACAATTCAGATGTTTGGGGTTTTTTTCACAATGCTGAGCTAAAAATGTCAGAATTGCGAGAATAAAGTCTGAACTGTGAGATATAAAGTCAGAATTGAAAGATACAAACTCAGGATTATGAAATATAAATTGAGTATTACGAGATATCAACTCAGAATTGCGAAATATAACTGGAGAATTACAAGATATAAACTCAGAATTGTGGGGGGAAAAAGTCAGATTTGCAAGATATGAACTCAGAATTCCAAGGAAAAATGACTGAATTGCGACATATAAACTCAGAATTGCAAGATTGCAACTCAAGATTATGAAATATAAATTGAGAATTATGAGATATAAGAATTGCAAAGTATAAGTGAAGAATTGTGAGATCTAAACTCAAAATTGGGAGACATGAGCTTAGAACTGCAAAATATAAACTCAAAATTGCAAAATATAAACTCTGAATTCTGAGAAAAATGTCAGAATTATAAGATGTAAACCACTGATCTATATATTATATCTCATAATTATGATGTATAAATTGTTATACAGCGGAAATAAGTTTCCATAGACTTTTGATTGCAGACTTTAGTATCTTGGTAAACTTGAGCACATTGTTGAGATATCTTGTTCAGATGCACTTGAGATTGCTGGAGTTTTTTTTGTTTGTTTGTTTTTTTGGAAAACTAGAAACTTTGACCTCCATTTAACCTCATTGCTGCCCAGGAGAAACAACTGAGATATGAAAGAAATCACATTTGCAATATTTCTTCTCTGTGGAGCAGCACAGTGTGGATGGCCTATATTTTCTGGTCCAATTGTCTGCATTTTTTATTAACATACTGTCTTATTCTGAAAGCAACTTGTAAAAGTGGAGCTCAACTGACATCCAGGTCAAGCTGATGTGGGCCAGGAAACACTTTTAAATCTGCAGACTCATTTTCAGCCACCAGCATCTCCGTTCAGAGCGGCGGCCCACGGTTTGCCAAAGCTTTTCATACTTTAATTACTTAACCCATTAAAACCTGATCACACATCTGTGTGTGTTTACCTTTAAGACGTTTAAGGCGTCTCAGGCCTAAATGGGTTAATAGTGCTTCAATAAAGGTAATTACGGTAAATATATGGTTATTTGATTAAAAAAAGAGGCCCTCGCTGTTAAAAGTGCCACACACACACAAACCCAAGTGATTGTCTGCTTCTTTTTCGGGGTGTGTCATATTGAAGCTTTGCTTGATCACATCATTTTACCAACCAAGCAAAAGCGCTCAGTCTATCTCAGCATTGCAAAATCCACTTACCGGATTTACAAAGCGCCGTGTCCACAGGCCAGTCCCTCTAACAGCTTTTAATATCAACATAGTGCTGCACGTTCATCTCTGTCTCTCCCTCTTGTTTTCCTAATATATGCCAACTTCCCCTTACTTAAGCCCTTCATTTTGGCATTTAACTTCAACTGGAGCATGTTTGTTGTAATGTCATGTGGGTCGCCTCAAAAATTCGGATTTACAAATGCACAAAGAGGTAAGATCTGGGATTAATTCCACAGATTTATGTTATTCCCTGCATGGTGAACCTGCTTTTGGCATCTTAAAGGGAGAGTTCGCCCAAAAATGACATTTTTGTTGTCAGTTATTCACCCTCATGTCCCATACAACATAAATCACTGTCATTGATTTTATCCAAATATTTGTGAGCCAGACTTGCATTACTCACGTCTGTCTAAAAAAAGACTTTGATGAACTGAAGCTGTTGATTTGATAGACACAAACCCACCATCACGACCGCAGCTGACTGATGCCCGTAAACATGAAACAGACGGGTGCTCTCCACAGGAAGTGGATGCAAGAGGCCAACCTCGATAGACCATCTCAGGCTGTGTGGCATTTAGAGCTGTTTAGTTCAATGAGTCACAGGTAATTTCAGGTGTTTAATGTATATGCACTCGACAGGAGGTGTAATATCACAGATCTTTTCATTCAAGATCCCAAACTGAACCAGTTCTTGATTCATGGTTTCTAAATTTTCCAAATTTACAGCAATTCTTAGTCAGTCTGGCTACTGAGCATATGACAGCTCCAGGTCCTGTTATTTGAATAGAAAGTTTCCAAATGCCAAGATGTTTTTCTGATGGCCCTAAAATCCAAATCAAACCAAATCTGAAACATTTTTGACAGCTTCCATTTAAATTACCTGCTCCTTTGTAAATGGACTGCCATTAAAATAAAAATCCTCTTTGTGCTGTCAGCGTCCCAATGTCTCAACATATAAAACCCTCTTAAGCTGTCAGTTATAAAGACGACTTAGTTGCTTATGCCACAGACTTCTAAATACAAAATAGAATAAATAAATAAATAAAGATTTATAAAATAAGAATATTGTGTTCACAAGAGATATTTTCTTTTTGTTTGTTTCATCTCAATGTATTTACTGAAATTTCTGATATATGCTGACTTTTTGGTAAATAAGCAAGGTAATTAATTTTTTTTTTTTTTTTTTTTACCTTTATTGTGGACTGAAATTTTTTTGTTTGTTTGTTTGCTGGAAACTATAGTGTTGATATTGTTAATTTAAACTAAGACTATTAAAAACAGTTTTGTTATTTAAAATAAAGCTGAGAAAATATAAATACAAATATTAGATAAAAAAAAACTTTAAACATAAATTAGAAATGTTGAAACTTAAGTTTAAGTAAAATAACACTATAACACTAAAATTAATCACTATAAAGAACAATCTGTTTTTTATTGAAATGCATTTATATATATATATATATATATATATAAAATCTGTTTCAGTAAATATGTTTCAATAAAAAACAGATGGTTATTTATATATATATATATATATATATATGAAGGGATGACTGGGGACAGTTTTAATTTAGTTTAATTTTAGGAAGAATTTGTGAGTAATTACAAATAATGCTAATACATGGTGAAACTGTAGCTTGAAATTAGTTACATTTAACACATTTTAAACAAGCATTTATCTATATTTGCTACATTTGCTAAATAGAGAGAGAGTTTTCAAAATTAGCAAATATAGATGATAAATGCTTGTTTAAAAAGTGTTCAATGTAAATTCATATAACAAAATCCTAAAGTTGAAATTCATTTCAGTAAAAACAGATTGCTCTCTAATGTTTTTTTAGTTATTCTATTTAGTTACTCCATCAAATTCTTTGCTTTTCTTCCTGATATTTTCCAAATGCTTATTATGTAACAGCTTTTTGTTTAGACCAGCATCATTTCAGTTATTGAAACACAGCTTAATCCGCAATCCTGTTGGCTTCACCCTGATTTTTTTTACGGTAATTCTCTAATCTTGTTACGTTGATGGCTGTGTGAGTTGAGCAGCATGCACAGATGTAATCTCGCCCGTTTACTTCTGCTGTCTGTTATTGTGTTGTTTCCAAGGGTACTGATGGTCTGAATGCTGGGCATCTCATTGCAGAGCCGCACACTGATTCACTCGATGTAGATCTGAAGCAGCTCCTGCTCTAAAAACGCTCCCACTTTTAGGACACTACCTTTGGTTGGCACATGGGAGACACACAAGAGAGTCCCCTTCGTGTCGGCCTACTTAAACACGTCAAGACTGGGTTACACAACACATCTGGAAGTTAGTCAGAGAGTGTGTTTATATGTTTAACAAAACTGATATCTGCTCAGCCATGCATCTTGAAAAAAACTGCTCTTTTTGCAAAAAAGGTGTAATATTACTTAATTTGATGAGTTCAAATACATCAATAAAAACTTTGTAAAGTTTTTATTTTCACAAAATAACATTTTTTTATTATATATACAGTATGCATCAGTTTCAATGCACTTATCAAAATAACAAAAGCAGTCAAATGTCAAACGCTTGGGTTTTTATGACAAAAAGAAATATTCAAAATAATCATTTGACTTACAATCTGCAAAGGAGTAAAAAAATATGTTCAAATACTGCATTTAAAGTGAAAGAACATTTAACACAAGGTTCTCAATAAATAAGCTCTTTCTAAAATCTGTAATGTTTGGATGTAGTAAAACATCTGGATCATGTTTGCATTTTCTTCTGTCACTGGCCATAATAATTCTAACCTTGAAATCAGGATTAGGCATAAAATAATGTCTTCAGAATCATTGATCCATGTAAAAATGAGCTAAGGATTGGACAAATAGCCAGGAATTCTGTTTTTGTGTCAGTTTTTCTGGTGATTAAGGGATAATAGAAGACTTTGTCACCTTACAAATGCTTGTCAAAAGCAAAAATGCTATGAAATGCATCATATCTTTTGAGAAAATGTGACGTGCTTGAGCAAAACAGATACTGTTTTTGCAATCAACACCCCAAAATTAGTAAGAAACAAGTATTGGGTTTAATTCAGCTGCTATCAAACATCAGATGATTGTAAAGCCAGACAATGCAAACAGCAGTGAACCCCACTGACTTTCATTGTATGGACAAAAAGAAGACTTTGCGGTCATAGTTTTAGAACAACATAAGGGTGAGTAAAATATGGCAGAGGTTTCATTTTTAGGAGTGTCAGCTGTGCAGCTGTAGTAATATGAGTGGATCTGTTCAGAAGTGTTCTGCCATAATGCTGAGCAAAATCAGTCTTTATCAAGCTCTAATGTGAGTTGCTCCAAAATAGGCTCAGACCACCTGTGTGTGTTTACATGTGCAATCAGTGCGCCTCTTGCTGAGATCCACCGCGCCGCAGGACAGCAGCAGCTACTCACTTCCTGTGGATAACACATTTGTGAAGCCAGGTGAATAAATAACTTCACTCTCATGTTGCGTTTGAACTTTGGATCTGTAAATTTAGATTCAAGACTCAGAATTTGGACCCAAGAAAGTACCAAAAAAAACATAAGTTTGGTTGAATTTCAGTGCTTTCATGAATTCAGAATAGATTACTATTACTATTTCTGCCATTTCTTATGTCAGAAATAGAGTAATATGCTAGCATAATGTGTTCAAAATTAAATTGACTATTGCATAGTATTCACTAAATATTTCTTAATCATTTTTAAAAATGGTAGGCAAACAGAATGCATAATGAAACATGTAAAAATGGTTATTTTTAACTATTGGTCTAATCTTGTTTAAAATGGCTAAACAGTTTTTGCTTCTCAAGTAAAAAGTCAAGAAAGAGATTTTTAAAAATGTTAGATATTATTGGTCATATACCGGAAATGGAAGGTCAAATCACATGCATTGTATGTTAAATAATTTCATGCAGTTTTCATGCTATAGAATACACATTGTAGTAAATATTGAAAAGTATAGACAAAAATTAGCTTAATGAGTATATACAAATACAGGATTTGCAGTGTTGTTATTGTTAACTGAAATCATAAAGCTGAAATAAAATAAATACCTTAAATGAAAATTGGAAATGTTGACTAATAATAAAATAGTCAAATAAAATAATTCAAGTTATATAGAAATATTAAAATAAAATAATAAAGTACAAAATAAAATGACTAAAACTAAAAAATAGAATGAAAACTAAACAAAAATAAATAAAAGCTAAATTGAAAAAATATAAAAATAACACAAAGAAGGGGTATTTTTTGTCAAAATACGCTGAAAACGTTTGTGGCCTCATAGTGTGTCCCCAAGCACAACGCCCACAAAAATAGAGAAGCTAGTTGTGTCCAGCCTTATAATAATGAATTAATAAGAGGTTGAGGATGGATAAATTACATGAGCATTGTTTTTTTTATCTGTTTCTCCTCCGTCTGTGCGATTACCTTCAACATTTACAGAGGTCATCACCTTGCAATCAGGTAGCGGGTGTGTGTGCGTGTTTCTTGTCATCAAACAGCGCAAAGTAATTAAATGGGTACCCAGGAGACACAATTCTCCTGCAGAATGAAATGAGGATGTCTTTGCCAAAGTGTCCTTGTGACATCTTAGGTGGAACGGTGGAAGAAAGCGAGAGGGAGGGAGAGGTACGGCTGCATCTGGACATGGAGCACTTGCTGATGTTGTGGGATTTGGGAAAGGAACTAACATAAATCATTCGGCTGTAATTTGCACTTACTCTGGCTGTCTACAGTAAAGGTCGAGCGCTCTCTCTCTGTCTTGCTCTCGCTCTCAGTGTTGGTGATAGTGCAAAGCAAAGTAAGGAGAAGAAACTGTGCTTTCATTAGTTGCTGTCTGAGGTGCAGATGTTCCAGTCTGCTCTCATGTGACATTGGTTTGTCTTTGAGAGCCGCTCTCATCAGCTCCCTTCACATCTCTAGAAAACTCTTCAGCCCCAAGCTGTTCTTTATTTTTTGTAACAAAAATTGTTTTCTTTCTTTTTTTATTTTTTGTAATAATTTTTTATCTATCTATCTATCTATCTATCTATCTATCTATCTATCTATCTATCTATCTATCTATCTATCTATCTATCTATCTGTCTGTCTGTCTGTCTGTCTGTCTGTTTGTCGTTCTCTATCTATCTATCTATCTGTCTGTCTGTCTGTCTGTCTGTCTGTCTATCGTTCTCTATCTATCTATCTGTCTGTCTGTCTGTCTGTCTCTGTCTGTCTATCGTTCTCTATCTATCTATCTATCTATCTATCTATCTATCTATCTATCTATCTATCTATCTATCTATCTGTCTGTCTGTCTGTCT
>JAFVLL020012315.1:0-38759 GCA_021397915.2 Tor tambroides | reverse complement strand
GAATGAAAGATCAAAAGGATAAACAATGCAGATTTATTTTCACATCCACCTTTGCTCATATTTACCAAGGGTGCCAATATTAGTGGAGGGCGCTGTATTAATATTTAGTCAGCAACAATAAGGTGAACTCCTGCTATTGATTTAGTCTGATATGCTTTCATTTTACATTATTGATGTCCCTATTTTTGATTCAGTCAATGTAATCCCATCATGCTACTTTTCCCAGTAAGCTTTGAGGCAAAGGAGCAGAGCTATTATGATAGCTGCCCTGAAAATCCCTGAAAATCACTCACTCTCACGCAAAGTGATGACAACCCCACAAATGTTTTATATGTGAAATTTATGGGGAAATATCAAGCCCCAATAGAGATGTGAAAAGGAATCAGATGGAACAAATCTTTGTAAAATGATGCAAACGTTTATAAATTGTGAAGAAAATGGGTTAGATTTAATGAAAGCCTAAAAATAAATTTTAGGATGAGCTTCATTGGATAAATATCCCATTCCTTATTTTCAGAGATTCTGTGGACTGTTGTAAAAGACCTGTTGGAACATTATAGATGTGCTCTGGACATTATGAGGGCACACGCTTATGTCCTCTCATCCCATTCATGAATATTAAGAGGGTTCTGGACGAGGACATTTTCCACAAATTAAAATATTGCCATAGAAACAACTCTTTTGATTGAACACCATCTCAAGACAGCATAAAGCATTTTCCCTTGAAATAAAAAAATGAAGCTTATTCTATCTGTGTGTGTAGTCTTGTGTGGTTAAGGCCCGTTCACACGAAGAATGATAACAATATTAGTGTCCCCACCAATGCACAGTAATGTTCTGTTTAATATAAACGTGCTCTGCAGTTATGTCATCTGCCACTTGAAAGGTGATATATCATGATAATCTGACCTTTTCTGTGCTATAATCGGGTCCCCGGTGCATCTACCAACCTAGAAAACTTGAAAAAGATCAACCCAGTAATTTTTTTGAAGCATTTCTCTGCAAGCTTGTGAAAAAACAAGCCCTTTATTAATAATATTACCGCCCCTTAATTTGCACGTTTCCACCCACGGCCAACGCCATGTCGAAAGTTCGAGCAAAGCATGCTAATTGTTCTGTCTTTGGCTGCACTGATGAGCACAAAACACTATTTAGAGTCCCAGCCTCAAAGGAGACAAGAGAGCAGTGGATTTATGGATTTATTTACTGTATATTATGCTGCTGCCACACAGATCTAATATAAATAATATAGATCTAATATTCTTTCCAGCTGTTCACAGACATAACCAACAGTTTTTGTAACTTGTGTGTTTTTAATGTAAACTTTTGTGTATTTGACAGTTTAAGTGCAATAAGACATGAAAGAGAACTTAGTTTAGTACTCACGTGCTGTGTGACAGATGCTTTCTGTGCATGTGCCTCGGATGCGTGTGCTCAGAAAACCGTATATCAGAAGTTTAAACTAATATGGTTTAAAATGCATGATTTCAATGCGATAGACATAATAATCAAAACCAAACAGATGTTTTTTAGCAGAGTATCTGAGGAACAAGCTGTAAAGGCACAGCCCGATTCTGGAAAAGGGGGTGGGGAGCAGCAGCTCATTTGCATTTAAAGAGACATGCATGAAAACAGCGTGTTTCTGCTTCCACTCAAAAAGGCATTTTCAAAATTATATAATAAATGATCTGTGGGGTATTTTGAGCTGAAACTTCACAGACACATTCTGGAGAAACATGAGAGTTATATTACATATTGTAAAAAAGGGCATAATAGGTCATAATAGGTTAAATGTTCAAGAGGATGAATTCTGAGCAGCTGTCAATGTTTTCAAAAAATGCTATCATTCCTTTGTGCCATTCACAGTTGTGATATAGAATCCCTTATTCTATCTTTATCGTTAGCATTATAGTTGGTGTGAATGGGCCTTTACTCTTTGTTTATTTGTCAGTTAGCATCTTTTTTATTCAGGAAGCAGTGACATAATGGGTGGGTTACAACACCCATGCATTACCACTTGATTAGAATGATTCCAGACAGCCTGATAATGTCTCCATAGCGACAGGCTCTTAAAGTGGAGGTCTTTTGTGTTTTGATTCGTTTCTTTTCAGGCATGAACATTCTTTTAGCGCTAAACCCCAAATGAGCAAAAACACTATAGATCAGTGTCAGTTTTTAGACTGAATTCCTCATTAAAGTTCACTTTTGAACATTGTGTTCTGAGACCCTCTCAGAGGACTGCTCTTGATTCTCTGTCTTTGAGGTGCTGTTAAATCTATCTCTCCATTCCACTGGAGAATGTTTTGAGCGTATGATTTTGTTCATAAACAAAGGCAAGCGATTTTTAGGTTTAATCTATTTTTGACCCAGTTAGTTTTCATTAATGTGAAGTTACGAGAAAAATCTAACTGTGTAAACCAATAATGAAGTATTCCCAACAGTGTTCTATATGTTTTCACACAGGCGTATCAGTTATCGCGAGGAAGAGTGTGGCCCATGATTATCATTCTGTGCCTAATTGCAGCCGTTCTGTCAGCCTTTCTTGATAATGTAACAACCATGATGCTCTTCACCCCTGTTACAATCAGGTAATGGTCTCTCTTCCTGAAACAGAGTTTCTTTCTCTCTTAATGTCTCTTTTGACTTCTTTTTTAACTCTGTTTAGTAATAAAGTCTATGTGACAAGTAATCACACCGGAATAAACATTAAAATACAATGTTTTGAGGGTGTAGCCACAATGCTTATACAATATACATATGAAAGTTAGACTCCTCAGAAAACACCCTGAATGCCTTTCCCCATAGACTTTCATTGCAAGTGCTTTGCTGTAAAACTTGACTTTTATTTGTACAAACTGAGGGACAAATCCATTTCTTTGGCAAATGACAGAATACCACAGATGCTATCAATAGAACATTCCTCTAATAGGTCTTTGTAAAGAAGTTTGTTCAGCTGAACTACTACAAAAATAAATAAAAAAAATGAATAAAGAAATAAAAAAAGATTTCAAAAAGCCTTGGCTTTTCTCTGGACAAGAATTTCTCTGTTAGTCTGTGCTTAGATTTATATGAGGATTCAATAAGTCATGTCTCCACGCAATAAACTTCCCACCTCATTGCTCTTTTCAGCTCCATTTGAGCTTATTTTCTTCCATCTTTTCACCGTTACACGTTGTCTCTCAGTGTGATTCATTGGTGCCTGCGCACATTATATTTGTGTTCTCAAGTCTTTTATATGTTTTGTATCCTGATGTACAGAATCATTTAATATATCATTTATTTAGTAATGTTTAGGACACCCTGTTCTTTCAAAGGACATGTGCTATGAAACAGGCATTATGTAATATACTGTTTCATGTCTCATCCCTGCTAAAAAAAAAAAAAAAAAAAAAACCCTTAAGGCCAACAAAGCATATCTTTTTTTTTTTTTTTTTTTTTTTTAGCAAGGATACTTTTATTTGTATTTTCATGCTTCTGCAAAATTCATCTGTCAAATTCTTATCATCTTATGTAGACTTTAAAAAAAATCTCTTGTGAGGTAGGATAAAATAAATCTATATTTCACACATAACTATTAAAATGTTAAGCGCAGCCTCAGCGTTTTCATGACACTGCTGGTGAGAAATGGCTCCTTTTTTTTGATTATGCATCACCAATTGCATCTTCAAACACCTTTGGGGCTTCTGGGTTCAGAGACACAGTACACACACACACTCGTTAAAGAACGAATTTGAGAAATTAGAGAGTTCAGCTTTTCGTTAACAGGCAATTTGCTTGTGCAAGAGTTTTTTAATGCCAATTTAGCAGGGAAACTGATTTGCTTATCTTTAGATTTGCTTGAAATTCAGTGTTAATAACTAAACTTGAGCACAAACCTGGAATTTTCTTGCATCTCAGCTTACAGTTTTGCTGCTGAAGAATCATGTCCTCCCCTTGCCATGTTTTATGCTAAAACATATGAGTCTGTGTAAAACTACAAAAGCTACAATGCTAGGATATCGTGGTGGTTGCCATGTTGTTGCAATGTGGTTGTTAACCCTAGTGAAAAATAAGTATACTAAAATGTATTTGAAATGCGTTTATTTCATGCTAAGTATGCTACAAATACATTTACATAAAATTACCCCGCAACTGTACTTTTAATTTACTAAACTGGTATACTTAAAATCTACTAAATTGGAACAACTGATCAATTTTGAACTTAAAGGACTTTAATTGTGCAGAAGTAGTGCTGAAGTCCAACTAAAGATACACTGAAATATATTTGATTGTGCTAAAGTGGAACTATTGCAAGTATACTTCAGGTACACTTTAAATATCTTGCATTTAAAGAACAACACATTATATATTATTCGATATATATTAATATATTATTCATAGATCATGCAATCCACATCAATAGTGACATTAAAACACATTTTAGGCTTAATATTTAAAAAAAAATGTGCTCAAGTAGTACTCCAAATAAAGTTGATTATACCTTTTATATCAAGTCTTGAGCGATATGTCAGTAAATATGTTAATAGATTTCAACTATACTTAATATGAAATAAATGTATTTTAAATATAGTACTTTTTTACTAGTGGGAAGGTATTCTGTGTGTGTTGTTTGCATGTTTTATGTTCTACCAGACAAAAAAAATCATGAAAGTATGATGGATTAGAAAGAAAATAGCACACCTTTTCTCAAAAAATTACTAGTGAGCATTTAACTTTCTTGGAGACCACTCTATGTAACATGTTTGCATTGCATTGATGTTCCAGGAACATTAGTCCTAATCAGGTTTTGTGATGTCTTCTGTGTACATTAGGTTATGTGAAGTGCTTAATCTGGACCCCAGGCATGTCCTGATTGCCGAGGTCATCTTCACCAACATCGGAGGAGCTGCCACTGCTGTTGGAGATCCACCCAATGTCATCATTGTATCCAACCAGGATCTGCGTAAAAAAGTATGTAATTAATTCCCACTGTTCTTATTTGATGCTGGGTTATTCACGGGTGAAAGGATATTGTGCTGCTGTCATGTGCCTGTTGAGAATGTCTCGGGGAACTTGTTGGACAAATTATACATGACTGCACAAATAAACAAAAACACACAGACACAAGCATGTGACCGAGCATTTTTCTGGCATAGAATGATAGCCTTGTGCCAAAACACGCTGTCACTATCTACTCAAGGCTAAAACACCATGGCATCCTGTCTTACACCTCAGACTATTAATTATGTAGGAATACTTCTTGCCAGCTTTAGTTACGCTCTGCCAAATTCTCTCTCTCTGTCTCTCTCTCGCTCTCTTTCTCTCAGCAGAGTTGAAATCTTTTAACTTCAGTAAAAACTAAACTGCAAACCTGTTACAGTCATTGTGTACAAACCCTGAGACCAGCGATTTTCAACTAAGGGTATGCGAGATGTTTAGCTGCAATAGACGTGTTACTCACAGTATCTCCACTGTTTCACATACTTTGTGAAAACGGCATGCAAGGTATTCACACATTGCACATCAGTAAATCTGACTAAATCAACATCATTTAGGCAGTTTTATTTATCATATAACCATTTGAGTGTAAATATCTAATTCTTTTTAGTAAATTAGATATTTAAAAAATTCAATAGGTTACACTTTATTTTAAGGTGTCCTTGTTACATTGTAATTATACATTTAAGTACTGAGTAACAATAATTAACTACATGTACTTAATATATGGTTAGGATTAGGGTTTTGCTTAAGGTTACTGGCAAGTAATTATGAATAATTTATTATTAGGGTTTTTATAATAGTAAGTACATGTAACATGTGTAACAAGGACACCTTAAAATGAAGTTTTACCATTCAGTATATTTAATATATAATGCAAATTCATCGTTACCTTTGTTTATTTTGGGCTTTCTCTTGTTTGGCAAATGAATCACACTTAAAATGCAAGTGTAAGAAGACAGAGAGAGAGAGAAATAGTTTGTAACCATAAAAGCGAACAAAAATCTGCATTTCTTACAGACTGGGGTGTCTTTTTTCTGGAATCCAAAAAACTCCCACACTGGTGAGCTAACTTTTTTTCGGATGCGAGTAGAATGTCTTTCTTTCATCTGTTTTCTCAGGCATGTGTTTTTTTTGTGGTGGTAGTAACTACACACGGTGTTGTTGTCTTTTTTCTCCACTCTGTGATGAGTGGCAACTAGTGTTGAGTTGCAATACTGCCACCTACTATGTTGGAGTGTCAACCAGATACTGGCGCTGGATTATTTATGATATTATGTATGTGTACTATTAACATGTTATCAGTATTTCATTTTTAAATGGTTACCATCAATATCAGTATACTGTGACACCCCTACTTAAGTATGCACTGTGAAACAGGTCTTATTGTGTGTTACTTTATGCTGTTGAAGGTACAATGAAGCAATGCCTGTGGATGCAAGTGATTAGAAAATATAAGGTCTGCAACATCGGCGTGTACTTTCCTAACATAATCACAGAACAGAATCACAAGGACTTTCTTTTTTCGTTGTACAACTTCAGAGTCTATGAGCAAACTCTTTCCATCAAACCCTAACTCGCAGGAAAACACAATTTAAAGTTCCATCCTGCCAATTGGACAAGGTCATGGGCAGGCTGAATAATCTCCAGGTTTATGATGTGACCTCAAAGCAGAGAGTCTTGTGTGGTTCTGTCTTCATTGAGGCTTGTGTAATATTAGTTTGATTGAAAAGGTGAGGGAACATTTTGTGATTTATTATTCACTTTAATGGAGGAGACGGAACAGTGTGACCCAGGTTTGTGCTTGTGATTAAAATGTTCATGTTCACATTCAGACAGAGATCAATGCATGACCTCATCGGTGGAATGACTAAATTCATGTCTTATATATATGTCTTGGAGTTTATTCTCTCTGTTTGTTTGACAGTTTTTGAGTGTCCGCCAGTTTGTCTTTTTGGAGTCGTGTTTGTTATTTTATAGCTCTTATTTAGGATTATGAATATGAATGCAGTTTGAACGGCTAACCCTTTGAGTGGACTTCATAACACAACTCAAGCATATGTTGCGTTCTCGGCATTGCCGCAAGCTGGCATTAGCATAAACTGTCTACTTCTACAGCTAGTTTTCTCTTTTAAATCAGAGCAGGGGCAGTTTGAAGAGAATGTTGCTGAGCAAGTTAGATCTCATAAGTATGTTTACCTGAATAATAACAAATCAGATTCAATAGCAAAGACATTTGAAGCTAGCTCTATCGTCCCATGAGATTTGTTATTGTCTCTATAGCGTAAGAATACACATTTAATATGTTCAGCAGGACTGTGCTTGCAATGCTTTAGCTGAGCATTTGCATAAAGAATATTTCTGGCCTAAATCGTGCAGCTTGTTGAAGTGTGCTATTACCTGATGATTTACAATACAACAGACAAGGAAAATCCCTTAGATGTGCATTGAAATTGCATTGGCACTAGACTGAGGAAATGGAACATTATACAGACTTGCTCTACATCTAAATATGCGTACTTCCATACTATATAGTAGGCAACGATGGGTAGATTACTTACAAATTGTAGTCCATTACTGATTACAGATTACATGATGTAATCTACTGTAAGGTTACTCATTTTAGATAATATAATCTGACTACTTTTTAGATTACAATTTATCTAACTGGTTTTAAACTTACCATTAAACATACCATATTGGTATAAAAAAGAGAAGAGAAAGAAAATACTATTTCTTTTTTATATAAACACCGTAAAATGCATTAAAAGCCCAAACTGGGTTTAATGTAATAACTGCAGTGGGTTTGTGAATTGATAAAAAAGCTAAAATAAAAATAATTTAAACACTTGGACACTAAAAGTAGAAATATTTTACTCGTTTACCTGCATGTCATTGTGTCCATTAACCAGTATCAGAGAACTGTTTGGGAATCCATGCATTTCATGAACAAACATTAATAAAACTGAAAACAACAAAGACATTACACAAATATTTTTGTCCAGACTTTCAGAATCAACAGTTACTGAAGGTCATTGGATATGATGATGACATAATGTTTCACAGCTAAACATCACCAGTGTTTAGTAGCTTGCATAATTATTTATTTCATGTATGGTCTAATTGCTTAAGAGCAGTTTTTCCCTCAGATTCAGAAGCATGGTGTTCACATTTATATACATGCCATTTGTGAATATAGTCAGAGCTAAATGGAATGAAACACAGTAGGATTTTTAGAAAGGAAAAATTAAGAGAGAAAAAATAAGATTTAGGGAGAACCAGTAAATTATGAATAATTTATGATGGCAAATTCTTCTTCCATGTATGCTAGTGTATGTGTTGGTGTATATGGTCAAAGTGTGTGTCAGTAACTACGCGTAAGTGTCCAGCTAAAGCCCTGAATGAGACACAGAGGACGAGATAGAGCTCTTTCATCTCCAGCTCCGGATGCTGATTAAAGATGCTCTCTTTGGAGCCACTCTACCCTGCAGCTCTTCTGTCACACACTACCACAAACACAATGACTAAGACACAAAACCCTATGTGTGTGTGTGAGTATCAGTGCAAAAAAGAAAGGGAGCGGAAAAAGGGTGGCTATAAAAGTATAGGAGATCCATCTTTTTCTGACAGTCTATTTAAAAGGCTACACGCCAAAAGAACAACTATATGCCTAAAAACCTCAATCTATTTGGAGCCATAAATTTTGATGTCATATAAACATCTTGTCAGCGAAACTGATTTCCAACACCATCACACTTTCTGACAGAGATGGATGAATTAGTGTGTGAAGCACATTAAATTAGCTGTTTTAATCAAGTGCTACTTCTCATTTTAAGTGTGTTTTAAAGCGAGAATCTCAAGGGTGACTTGAAGGGTCATGCAAAGGTAAAGAGAGGAGTTTTGTAATACACATTCATTTTTATGCTTTTGTTGTAGGTGGGAATATGACTTTAGGGTGGCCTGCACTCCTTGTTTATATAGACCAGAACTCAACATAGCAAAAGATTAAAAGGGCTCATTTTCACCTAAATCAAATATTTCACAAGGGTCGACACGTTTAACTTTTTAAATGATCGCATAATTTCTATCAATACAAAATGTTTAGAATTATTGTGGAAAAAACTAGTTAGAAAGCACATTTGAAAAGGAGACCTTAGAACTTTTAAACTGTAATTAAAAAAAATAATAATTTTTTGGAACAAACTAAAAATTTTTAATATTTAATCCCTGCTTTTTTAGCCATATCAAACTGCATCTGGCTTGGCATTTCAGCATTGTCTTCTGAGATTTCCTAATTTAATAATATTAAATTGAAATTAGTAAGCAGTAAGCTGGCCATTTTCAGTTGTCTTATACTCTTTACATTTCACAAAGATTTGGGGAAATCTGGAATGTGAAAGATACAAAATATGTGATACACCCAAAATTATGTACAGAAATTCTATCAGTAAAAGGCTAATTGGATGAAAACCACCTGAAATTTCACAAACTTCACAAAACAGTTTCACTTTTTCATTAACAGAACAGTGCAAAAAGTGGATGGAAAGTGGACTTTTTATTATTGTAGGTAATAGTTAAAAAGCAGTGTATTCACTATTAATTCATGTTTCTTAATAAACTAATGCTAACTAATTAAGATCAAATATATTTTAAAAATGTATTAGTATATGCAGAAATTAACCTTTTTCTAGATATTAATTCTAGATATCCAAATTCTCTAGGCATATTTTTTTCCATTAAATTTGAACCCATTACACCTAATACATTTAACTAATGTTAACTGAACCTTATTGTAAAGTCTTACTGTATAATTTGTAAAAAAAAAAAAGAAAAAGGTCATTAAACCCATTAAAACCCATCAATGATGGCAACTTAAATATTTCATGAGAAGTTCAATAGTTGCCATCACAGTTTTTAATTTAGTTATTCCTCACACTCTTCCATCGGCGACAGAAAGGTGCCTGGTTTAAATTGTTGTTTCTTCAGCTGGCTTTCGGAGCTGAAATCACTGTGGGGTTTGAGTTAATTTGTGGCTCAGTAGAAACATCGTCCTTGCCTGTCAAACTGGCTGTTGCACAGGATGATGCAGCGGTAATCATGCTCAAGTTATATTTTCCACATCAAGGTCACTTCCTGCTGGGCTACAATTGACAGTGGGAAGTTTCTGAAAAACCCAATATCCATAAACTTGCATTTCTGACAGGCATAAATCTCTGGAGGGTGGAACCCATCAAACGTACTGAAGCCCCCCTGCTCTGAATTTACTACTTTATAAACATCATTTTTAGTTTCCGTCAGGACGTTCGGTGATAAATATGCTCCTGTAGCGGATGCATGGAGGAGTGTGTGATGTGCTGGACAGATTCATCCATTCTGTTCCACAGGGAGAGATTGCATCTGCTGTAATTATTGACATGGATGCAGTGGTTTGTGTTATCTCTGTGTTACACGGGCCAGATTTGTTTATATTTGAGAGGGCTTCTGTTTGTGTTGACAACATGCAGATGATGAATGGAGATACAATTTCATGTGCAAAAAAAGACACATACGCAGTTCAATACTTGCCGTTTGCTCATTTGTTGATTGCTGTGTGCATTGATTTGGTACCTATTTAGCTGGGACTTAAAGTTAGTCACATAAAACGCCACTTTTATAGCATTACTAAGAGATTCCCTGTATTATGAAACACTTTTCTGGTTTACACATGCCTATGCGTGTGTCTGAGGACTCGGGTTCCTGATGCAATAGAGGTAGGAGTCGATGAAACTCTGGGCTCTCTGTGAATGACTGATCCAAAACTATTTTTAAGCTGGTGCAAACAGGTGCTTTTATAGTGTGTGTGTGTGTACATGAGGTGGTGTAATGTAGTTTACTGATGCTTTATATAAGCTTAAAAGTTCTTTAGGCAATTTTTATAAAAATATGAATGTATTTCTGTACATGACACTGATATTAGTGTCTTGAGGCATCACATTATTTTTTTTATTTTTTGTATCTTTTTTAACACCAAAAATATTACTTTCAAAATTATATCCATAGAAAAAACAAATCCAAGGCACTTCTTCCGGTTCCAAAATGTTAAAAAGCTTTTTTTCAATGCTAAAGGCTTTTTAACATTTTGGAATCGGAAGAAGTGCCTTGGATTCGTTTTTTTCTATGGATATAATTTTGAACCCAATCAAAGAGCACCTTCTGGGATTACTTAATGGACGTCCTTTCAGCAAGTAGTGCTCCAAGGTTTTTTTCTTTGATATTACTTTCAAACTTTAAACTAGCTTGAAATATTCTGGGTATACTGTTGTTTTCTGCTCTATATGTAAATAAATGAGTATTTGCATTTTTTGTGTGACTCATTTCTGTTTGCTTGTATATAGCCGAGGATCTAATTTGAGTCTAGTGAAGCCACCGCCTTCTCCAGCAGTCGCTTAATCCGTTTATTAAGCTCCAATCAGCCTCAAGATCTTTAGAGCCTCTGGATTCTGAATGGAAGCTCTGCCATACAAATAGATGGATGACATGGCGCCATACAGCTTAATAAAAAGCACTGTGCTAGAAATGTGCTTTACTAATCCACAACTTCAAAAGATTTTATACACTATCTTGACTTACAAAAAGCAAATAATGTAATCTGTAAGATGGTTTTGAAAGAAGTCTTTTTTGCTCACCAAGGCCGTGTTTATTTGATCATAGATACAGAAAAAAATTATATTGTGAAATATTATTGCAATTTAAAATAATTGTTTTCTATTTTAATATATTTTAAAATAAAATTTATTCCTGTCATGGAAAAGCAGAATTTTCAATTGAAATTTTACTCCCGTCTTTAGTATCAAACCATAATACTTGTTTTTTTTTTTGGTAAACAACATTTATTTGTAACACTGTAAAAATGTGTGCTATCACTTTTGATCAATGTGTCCATATTCAATATTTTTTTCAAAAACAAAAGTCACAATTTGAGTGAACAAATTCACACTTTTTTTTTACTGTTTTTCTTAGTTTTATCAAGTATGATTAGAGAAAGAATGAGTGTTATATGGTAGAAAAATGTCAGAAATGGCAATGGGATTAGGAAATTATGTCATGACTTATGATTTTATTAATTTTCCTGACTTCTCCAGGCCTAGAAATCACAATTTTTATATCCTCCAACGTTTCCAGGTTTTCCATGACCGTGCCAACCCTGTCCGTCCCACATTTCTCAGGCAGCAGTCAGTCATGACAGAACATCTTGTACTTGTGGCCTCTTTGTTTATTTGTTTGTGTTTCTCTGTTTGTTTGGGCTGTGCGAGTCGAAATAGGCCCCCCCATCTGTCTCGACAGGATCACTACAGCAGGGATGTTGCCATTTGGTCAGTCAAGCATCCATTTGTGGAGCTCTCTGTAGATCAGACATTTGAGCCTGGGCGGAAGGAGTGTTTCAGGGTCGCTGAGGAGACATCTCACATACCCTGTGCTCTCTCTCTCTGGCATCTGCTGGGCCGTCAGTCACAATCCCAGAAATCTCAGCTGCCAATCAGTACTTCTCCAGGCCCCAGGCAGACAGGCTTTGGCGGACTCTGGTTTGACCGTGGCCCCTGACTGCTCACTAATCAGCTAGCGCCAACAGTGAAGGTCTTTTTGCATAGTGATTTCTCATTCCCTCTTCTCACTGCTTTTTGAAGTTACTTTCTTGGCTGATAAAAGTGGGACAGTGACAACAGAAATGGAGTAAGGGGAGGTCTTATTTACACACTATATCTAAGTCATTATCACAACATGCCTGTCTTCAGGACAAAACAAGAGAATCTACAAAGAAAAATCCCCAAACACTGCTTATTGTTTGCAGCTGCATTACTGACAAATTAATGAGGACTTATGCATCTTCTCTATACGATAGGGCATACTGCTCAACAGTGCTGGAAATCCATGAGGAATAAAGCAGAGGACCGCTTTAATGAAATGTTATCGACAGATCCCCACTAGCCAAGCTTGCCCCGATGAGTCTGTAAGGATACCCCTTTTTTCAGTAGGTTTTTTTTAGTAGAGTGAAGCTCTTGGCTTTTTGATGCACTGCACAATTCCTAATTTATTTTTAAATCAAATGATCCTAAAAAACTTGTGATAGAATATGTTGAGTTAAGAAAGGCTGGTTTAAAGTATATTAATACTTTATTTTCCTGAATCTTTCAATATATCAGCCTTTACTTGAATCTTAAAGGGTTACTCCACCCCAAAATGAAAATGTTGTCATTAATTACTCAGCGTATGCTGTTCTGTGTCAGCCGCACCACACGGATACGCTGTTTTCACTCAAATCAAAGTGTAAATAAATGTAGAATGCGTATCCGTGTGGTGCGGCTGACACAGAACAGCGTACGCTGTTTGCGTTTAGTGGATACTCTCCAAAATGGCGCTACGGTGACGCGGAGGAGACGAATTGTTAAATAAAGTTGTTATTTTTGTTTTCTTTGCATACAAAAAGTATTCTCGTAGCTTCGTAAAATTACAGTTGAACCCCTGATGTCACATGTATTATTTTACCGATCTCCTTGCTACATTTCTGGACATTGATTGTGTTAATTCCATTGCTGTCTATGGGAGGGTCAGAGAGCTCTTAGAATGCATCAAAAATATCTTAATTTGTGTTCCGAAGATGAATGGAGGTCTTTCGGGTTTGGAATGACATGAGGGTGAGTAATTAATGACAAATAAATTTGCAGATTTATTACAAAGATCAGATTCGATTTGTTCACAAATCAGACATCACTTTTTGTAATGAGGGATGATACAAGAATTAAAATTTTTGAGTGATCTTTGTTTTTTATATCCAAGGGGTTTCCCCTTGTCTTGCAGTTGTCCTTTCATTTGTCCTCCCTGTTTTTTCAGGGTATTTCTCTCTTTCTAATATGGTTATTTAATAATTCTAAATAATAATTTCATGCTCTCTCTTTTAAAACCCCTATAGAGTATGCAAATTGATGTGTGGTGTGTGTATGTTCTGAATGCCCCCCCTCTTCTTTCTCTTTCTCACTCTCACTCTTTTTTCCTGATCTCCTGTAGAGGTCACTGTATACCAGTCTTCACGTCCCTTTGTCTCCTTTCACATTTGTCTCATGTTGGCATCTGAGATTGGACATGTTGTTTGGTTACTCACATCTATTTTTTTTATTTTTCCAAATAATACAAGACCATGTTTATCCTTTCAATCATGGGTTTTGTTTTATGGGTGGAGGATTTAGTACCTTGAGCTGCTTTAGGGAGGTTATACTGCCAAAAACCAGCATCAGTGTTTTTCCCCTCATTTTTACCAGCCTTTTGTTTCATTTCTAAGAAGTACCTCTAAGTCCTGGGTTTTTGCCAAGCCTGAGCAATGCGGGGAGCTGAACTACAACAGGGATGCAATTATCTTGTATCTTGCCAGTTCCTTTACAAAATAGAAGAGACTGGGTCTAGTTCTCACAATTTTTACTCATTTCTCATTTCTCAGGGTCCATTTCTGTAGAGGTACAAAAAATAAAGTCTTGGCTACAATGAAACATTTTTGCTATTATTATTGCCTAAGAAACAGGCACAGTTTATTTAACACCTGTTGACCTTTTGTTAAAATGATATTGGTGCTGAGTTGTCACAATGGAAACCTGCCATTAAATAGCCGGTTATAGACTTCTCACTAAGCACAATTTAAACAGTAAAACAATTATAAAACACAAGAAATTTGTGAAACAGCAAAAAATGTCATGCAAAAATAAAAAAATCATTGCTTTGACTAATAAATATTGTAATTAATCAATTATATAGATTGAAATATATAAAATGTGATATGATGATAGAGGTAAAAAGTGTATTTCGGAAGGGTAGTTAAAAATTAAGAGGGGTTTAAACTAGGTTTTTGAGCATTTGTGGCTTTCTTTGTAGAATGTCTTTGTACTACTTATGTACACATATGTCAACTTGTAAACAAGCAAAGATACCTCACTGCAATGGGTTATACACCAGCGGTATATTGGAAGATAAGTCGTCGGATTAGATTTCAGGCCACATGGATCTATTTTACATATCTCTATCAGTGGTGCCATTTGAAAATGTGATGCCATCTGGTTATGATGAGAGATGGGGTGGGCTGAACAGGCAAGAAAATATCCTCTGAAGCTAGATGTTCAGCCGAGAGAGCTGTGTGCTCTTGATATGAATGAAAATTAATAAATAGTCAAGAGCATTTTAAGAGGATTTGTGCCACATGCAGGTGCTCATTTAAATCTTATATAAGTGTTTAAATGCATCAAGATGCAAGCATTAAAATGCTGAATATGATTCTGTTGATGAAATGTAATCAAGGCCTCCATCCACATTATATGGAGAGCCAGTAAAGTGGATGTGATTTCTACTTAGTGCTTAGAATAGATTTCATGAAATACTGCAGCAAATTAATTGCACAATTTTTAAAAGGGTGAAAATTAACCTGCCCTCTTTTTCCTCTAGGGGATTGACTTTGCGGCCTTTACGGGTTACATGTTCCTGGGAATCTGTCTGGTGCTGCTGACCTCATTTCCTTTTTTGAGAATGCTATACTGGAATAAGAAACTTTACAACAAGGAATCCAGCGAAATCGTGGGTGAGTGTTCATTTATTCTGCTCTGTTCCTATGCACACCAGGTTTCCCAAAATCACATGAACTATCCTCAAGTGTATGCAGAGCCACTCTGCTTTCCTTCCTTTTTGATTCAAGCTCTTTTGTTCTGACATGTGCAATGAAAAATTAATTCATAATCCCATTGACCTAGATCTTAAAGAATGAGCAATCATAAAATAAAAACCATAGAGTGGTTGAGGGCATACTTGACCTTCCCTTGTTGACAGCAGTTCTTCCTATATGAGAATGTGAATGAGTGTCATACACCGCTCTACGCTATTTACACCAAATCTCATATCCTATCCAAAGCTCCTTACATTTGGCCTTTGAGCCCCAGAGACTGGGATAGGCACAGCCTACCCTTTCATGAATGATTAGAACCTCAGCAATACATCAATTTTTCATCCGCCCCTCCTCCTCCCCCACCTCTGACGATCACACAGATGCGTTTAGTCTCTCTGTACCCTTCAGGCTGTTTTCCCTGATATTTCCATTATTCTTATCGGATGAGCCTGTTCTGAAAGCCGTAACGCGTGTGTATTAAATACATAAATCCTGTCATAGATGACCTCTCTCAAGACCTAGACTTAAGCGCAGTTCTCAGACAGGACATGTTTGAGGGGTCGGTGGTTAGCATGGACGATTTTGCCCCTGCTGGTAGATGTTGTAACTACAAAATCTGGAACCACAAAGCATCCTTTTTGATTGACAGCCTTTCAAGAGTCACTGTGCATTTAAAAAAAAAAATTATTTTTAAGGAACACACACACACACACATGGTTTTTCTACTGTACAGACCGTATATTCTATTGCCCTACACCAACCCTACACCTAAACCTACCCCTTACAGGAAACTTTCTGTATTTTTAGATTTTCAAAAAACTTCATTCTGTGGGATTTATAAGCTTGTCTACCCGTGGGGACCTCAATTTAGGTCCCCACCATGACACAAGTCCCCATGAGTCTGTATTCAGGTTTAAGTCCCCACCGGAATATAAAAACAGGTACACACACACACACACACACACATATATATATATATATATATATATATATATATTTTATTGACTTTTTTAGAGTGCTATTTTTCCTTTCACACCACAGCTCTAATGGAGGGCTTGGAACTGTGTGTTCTTGTGTAATTAGTCAAATTTACAGTTCAGGTGATTAGCACAAAAAACTCTGTGCCCAGAGCTGCCTATGAGCAAAGATAGCACATTTAAATTGTACTTTCAGGTATCAAGTGTTTTAAATTTACAATATTAATCATTCTACAAAAATACATCCTAACAGGGTGTGTGTTAGAGCATGGTTATTGTTGTACTGTTATCAGCCTGTCATAATGTATGTTGTACTTGTATCTTGATATCCACACACTTGCTTGAAATGGGTGATGTGTCAAAGAATTGCATATTTATGACATTTTGAAGGAACAGGGCACATTAAAGCCATCATAGAGTCATAGACAGGTCAATACCACTCTCACCTAGGGAGTCATCGCTTCATCACCACCTCCACTGAGAGCCTAGGCATGCTCTGTTCTTTCCCTCTTCTTTCACAGGCAGGATTTATGTATTTTCTCATCATTTCTCCCATTCTGGCCAGCCACTAAAATTAATGGACAAACACATTTCCTCATCTTCACAGACTTCACACTGACAAAATGCTGTCTCACCCCCTCAAGTCGTTCCAAAACCTGTATGAGTTAGTTTCCTTTTCTTTCTTTCTTTCTTTTTGGGTTAATTTCTTTCTTTCTGGGTTAATTTCTTTCTTTCTTTCTTTCTTTCTTTCTTTCTTTCTTTCTTTTGATAATTTTGGGTTAATTTCCAATGTTTAGATTGTGTTAGGGCAGTAGGTTTAATTTATTTAAAGTGCTCCTATTATGGATTTTTGGAAGTGACCTTTCATGCAGTGTGTAACACAGCTCTAAGTGAATGAAAACATCCTGCAAAGTTTTAAATCTGAAAGTGCACCGTTTATAAAGTTATTGCCTCTCAAAAGGAAGAGTCGACTCTGAATCATTGAAAGGAGTTGTTTTTTAAACGAATCCCAAGCCGTTTCATGTCGATGTCACATGAAACATTAGCATATTGCCTGCCCACTTGTTGGTCTTTTCGTGTTGGTCTGAATGAAAATGCAAATTCATTCTTTGCCACTAGGTGCCGCTTTTGGAGCGGTAAAATAGCTGTTTCCCCGGTAATGACTAAACAAAGCAGCACTACGCTCACAAACGCTGCTTTTATTATGAAATGGAAATAAAATCGACCAATCGGACCAATCACCGTAGATTAGCGTCAGGCAAAGGGTTTGGAAAAATTAATCATTGAGCGAATCGTTTGGGGGTCGTTGAACAAATAAGGTAAAATAAATGCATATTATAAGACAATGAAAGTGTTTTTTGACATTGCATGTATGTCAACCTGTTGTTGTGGACTCCCAAAACCAAAATATGAACCTTTCATAACCCATAATAGGGGCACTTTAATTGATAAATAGGTTTCATTTATTTAATTGTTGTTTTTGTTGAACTTACCCTTGAGGCATTCAAGCTTCAAAATAGGATGCATAAGTAAGTAAATAAACAAGTATTTAAATGTCCTTAAATTTAAATTTAATAGCTTTTTTTTCTGAATTACACTCACTTTTTGAGTGAACTATTCCTTTATTACAATCACATTTTTTATATATACATTTCATTTGTTTGGTTTGATCATTTTTAACCTCAGTCAAATGTTTTTTTTTTTTTTTTTATTCCATTATTTGTTGTATAAATAAATAGACAAAATAATCAGATGAGTCTTCTTCCTCCAGTTGTCAACTTCTCTCTACAGATGGCCATTAGCCTCTTGAGCAGCTGCTCCCTCTGCTCCACAGAGACCAATTCCTCACATCTCCCGTACACCTCCACACCTGAGCTCTCCTTCACACACCTGACAGTATGACAATAGCTCCTTTATAATAAAGCACTCATTTCAGCCATTCACAGGCTGAAATCAGGCTCTGGGGTTCCCAGAGAGGCTTTCACCATACCCATAAATCAGAATGAGAGGAAAACACAAAACCTTTTCTAACAACAAGTTGTGTTCTTTTTGAAAGTTCTGAGAGTCACGCAGTGGTTGATCATCCAATTTAAACCAGGTCTTTTGATTCATTCTTTGATTCTGTGAAATAGCATGACAGTGTATGAGAACTGCATGTTGATCAGCCCAGTGTCACAGCAGTTTCATGTCTATGGTAACCTGCAGATTTGGGCTAGAAAGTAGCAGGTGTAAAAGTATGACTCTTGCATAGAGCAATGAAAGCAGGAGTTCGGTCTAACTTTCTTTCAACATGTAACACTGCTTGAATAGACCTTTATATCATAAGGTTGCGTGGAAAATAGTGGAACTTTTGAGAACTTTAGATTACACAGACAACCACTAGTTGACCTGGTTAATATGTTGAATAGATAAACTATTTTTTTTTCCGCATTCTTGTTTTTGATAGGCTGTAAAAAAAAAAAAAAAGATTTTTGTGAATAAAACAAAGATTATTGGAGTACATTTTCAAAAAACAAACAAACAAAAAAACTATTCGTTCCAAAAAAAAGAGTAATTTTAAGAGTAATTATTAAGAGTGTTGACATACTAATATTATTACCTACTGTAATAAATATATCACAGTAGATGTCATTACCAAACTTACCAGTATTTCAGAATTTGAATTTACAAACAGTCAATTTTAGTTGTTCATGCTTACATAACATCTACACAAGGACTGTGTTGTTTTGGAAACAACATGCTCTAGGTTGCATGAATGGATGCTGCACATCTAGAGCCTTAATTACATATATGCATGTTTTTTTGTGCCTGTCATTTTTGAGATAAAACAAGATGAGAGACAAATAAATAAAATAAAACGAATTTCTTTCTCAGAAGGCAGGAGGGCACGCTTTATATGTTCTCCCACACCATTGGCCTTTGCCCACTGTGAGGATTGTCTTCCCTTTGAGGCATCATCAGCATGGGACTAACACCATCCAGAATGCCAATCTTCCCCTCCATTCAGTGATTATTGGGTTTTCTGGTGGCTAACACAATGAGAGAGTGCTAGTTGGTGTGGAGCTGATGCAAAGTCTTAGAATTCTGCTCTGTAAGGAGCAGAAACTTAAATGATCGGCTTGCCGGGTTCCCCAGGTGCGTGCTGCGTCTGGAACGAAAGACCTCCACAAGGCCTGATGGTGACCACTCAGTGCCAGTCCAATTTCTAATTCTGTAAAGCCTTAAGTCCCCACAGAGCCTCACTTTCAAAAAAATCAAACCTGCTGTGCGGCTGATACAGTTTTCCAGGCCCTCGGCGTGATGCATTACTGTGTCGATTGTGATCAGCATGTTTTTCCTGTGTCAATTAGCTTCTGGGAAGCTTTCCTAGCAGCCTCCCCATCACATGGTGAGGAGTCATGCTGAAGGACTAGTGCAAAACCTTGCCTCTCCTATCTCTTGCTTTCTTCCCTTCTCAGTATTTTCTCTTTCCTTACCTTTTCCATTCTTTTTGTAATTGCGTAGCCCTAGCTTGTCTATCTATCCACGTATCTATCTAATATGTGGACCCTGCACCACAAAACCAGTCATAAGGGTCAATATATCTGAAAGCTGAATAAATAAGCTTTCCATTGATGTATAGTTTATTAGGATAGGACAATATTTGGTAGAGATACAACTATTTGAAAATCTGGAATCTAAGGGTGCAAAAAAAATCTAAATATTGAGAAAATTGCCTTTAAAGTTGTCCAAATGAAGTTTTTAGCAATGCATATTACTAATCAAAAATTAAGTTTTGATATATTAACAGTAGGAAATTTACAAAATATCTTCATGGAACGTGATCTTTATTTAATATCCTAATGATTTTTGGCATAAAAGAAAAATCGATAATTTTGACCTATACAATGTATTTTTGTCTATTGCTACAAATATACCCGTGCTACTTCTGACTGGTTTTCTGGTCCAGGGTCACATATATGTTATTTTTTATTTATCTGCTTATTTTATTGATTGTTTTTTTTTTTTGCCTGCTTTATTTCACTAATAATTTACTGCACATTTTGAAACAATTGTTTGGAAATCTGTCACAAAATTTAGACTTGTCTAATGTCTGAGATGTCTGTTACTACATAATTACATAATAATTACAGTCATGGAAAGATAGCACTGTTTTATATACTTAACTGACAGTTAATTAAGAGTCAGCTACAAGAACTATAAAGGTATTGAAGTCAAACTTAAGTCTTACCTATTTTGGTCTTTTTTGATCAAATGAGACATTTATTTGAAACGGTTATCACTCCATTGAAAATTGGATTTGTTATTGTTTTTTGGTCTGATTTGGTCAGAGTATTAAAAAAAAAAAATCCTGAGATTGCCCTGTCTGCATTCTAGTAAATTAAGTTATACAATTAATGGGCATACGTAGTGACTGCAGACATTTCAAAGATGTTTAAGGTCAAATTTCAAAGCTTTAGGCTAAAAATATTCTGAATAAATAACTGAACAAGTGTGTTACAATTATCCCTCCCTTATTATTATTTTTTTCTGGATTGACTCTGTTTGACTATAAATCTCTATCTTTAATAGTTCTTGTTATCTGTTTCTTCCAAGTTTTTTTGGAATAGATTTGAAATTCTTATCTTAATTCGTATTTGTCTGTTTTACAGCTGAACCCTTTATCTTGTCACGATTTGTGTCGCCCTGCAGAGCTGAAGCATGAGATTCTGGTGTGGAGGCAGACAGCCCATCGCATTAACCCTGCCAGCCGAGAGGAGACTGCCGTCAAGTGTCTTCTCATGCAGAAGGTGCTCAATCTGGAAAGCCTCCTGCGCAAGAAGCTCAAGACCTTCCAGAGGTGCCACACTCTTGCTCAATCCACTCTTTTCCTTGTCTGTCTGGTTAAAATACAAGCAGTCTGTCTACACTGCGCATAGTGTTTAAAACCATGAATGTATGTTGAATATAAATGTTTTTGTTTACTGGTGTGTACACTTTTTTTCATGAGGATAAAGGTGGAAACAAATTAGGCTACACTTAATAGTCAAGATACATTGTCAAGCCTTAAAATCTTTTACCATTTTGCTATTGCATAAGGTAAAAGATGAGTGTCTTTCTTGGTATAAGGTCACTTGAAAACACTCTATTAGGTCCAAAATATCGCCATTCTCACTGCATGACACCTGTTGTGTCTGACAGTAGCACATACCCAGAAGCCCAGGATGATAAATGAGAAATAATTAACCTGTAGAAAAGTAGGTAATTGTTCTCAGTTGTGTCGGCTCTCTAAAGCTCTTGTAGAGAGCTGAAATTTTAATCATGCATAATAATTTTGTTCTCAACAGTCGCCTGTTTTTATTTTTTTATTATTATTATAAATGCTTCTTTTAACTAGAGAAATTCGATTAATTCTGCTTGTGGTTTTGTGGGGCTTGTGGTTTGCTTTGATGACAGATAGAAAAATCACAGAAGCCATTTACAGCCTCACATGCTGAGTAGAAAAGGTTCGGGGTGACCACATGAAATCACCACTCCTACTCATTTGCAGGGGTCCATGCTGGCTGAAAGAATGTATTAACACACTCCATCCTATTTTGTTCCTTTATTTTCACAGGCAAATATCACAGGAAGACAAAAACTGGGAGCACAATATTCAAGAGCTACAGAAAAAGGTAAAACAAAGCTGCTTTGGTTGATTAAGTGTCGTACCTCACTGCTAACCCTGCCTTATCTTTCCGATGTTATCTTATTATATGATAAGAAACTTGACCAATTTCTTTGATTCCAGTGGAGTCAGCATTTAGAACACCCAGAGCCCTGATAATGATAATGATATTAAAGTTTTATTCACTTGGCAGCCAATAATTCAATACAAAAAACACATTGTGGTTGGCACACACCATCTTTAACCTTGTTGTTGTTGAATCCGTATGCAATGTACTCTGGGTTATGTTTTTGATAAATTACTATTTACTGGAGTTTAATTGGACACATGACCTTCAACGTCAATAACAAAAGATATGTTTCTCCTCCCTTGTAAATGTTAACGTCTAAAGCTAACCGTACTGTATATGATTAGCACTGAAATAATTGCAGTTTTGCATTTTGTTTTTCACTGATATAAGTGAACCTATCAGAATAGATCTGTGGATTGCAACTCAAGAGCTGAGAAAAACTGTTTAGAGGGCATAATAAGTATTTGACATGTTTCTTTCTGTCCTGTATCTAAACATGTCTTTCATGGTCTTTTACAGCACAGAATAACTGACAAAATCCTCCTGGTCAAGTGTCTGACTGTCCTTGGGGTGGTCATCTTTATGTTCTTCCTGAACTCCTTTGTCCCTGCTATACATCTGGATCTGGGTAAGCGAGAGACAAACAAGGACACAAATAATCATCCGTTTCTATTGCTGAACTGGCTCTGCTGTTTACATGCCTCAGTGTATAATTATGAGGGCTTGTTTCCTCTCTGTTTGAGCAGAGGAAATGGAATCACAAGAAAATCTCGCTGTTTTTGAAATGATCAAAAATGTGCCAATTCCTCTACCATGGAGCAAACATTTCATTTTAAATGCATTATATTAGGGTTCATAGAATAAAACTAGAGAAACAAATGTTATTAAGCCCAGCCACTTGATCCCATGATCTAACTGGTGTGTGTATGAATCCATCAATGTGTTGATGTCATAATTGTTTGCAGCTGGGGTTTGAATGCAGAAAGAGACACAAACGCAAAACCATAACAATGGAGTAGCGTTAGATTAAATAAGACAGCTATTATTACTCGACCTAAAATTAGTCTGTTTTATTTTTTCTGGATTTTTCCTTTCCACCACACAGCCTTTCATTTTGCTCTAGCTTTGTCGAACTGGTTTATGGATGTGTTTATTATACGGTGAATGAGATGTCAATTACAGATGGAAATGAGATTGAGAACTTCTCCAAACACTATTAGTGAGAATGAGTTGGTCAATCAGGGAACGCCAGCCACACAGCTCGCTCAGGTCGTTATATTGCTTGGGTGATTGTGTATTGATAAACAATTCTCATTTGTGGACAGTCTGATCTTGTGGAAAGATGACACATGAATATTATTTTCTAAATTATCATGTCTCATCTCTTCATACATACAAAATCATGTTTTCATGTTTTTGCCTTCCACAGCTGTGTACATAATTCATTGGCAATGATCACAAAAAATAATCACTGTACGTTACCATTTTCAAAAAAACAGTGTGGTTCTGCTTTCAGATTCTCCTCAGTGCCTTGTTCTGATCAAAACCAGGGTCGGCCAGCATGGGCTGCAAATGACTGTCATTAGACTTTCATTAGGTTGACACATCACCACTCCGTTTGACCTTTGATATTGATTATTTAATCATGGGCGAGAATACAGTGTGCCTGCTGGAGGGCAATGAAGCACACAGGATGCGCTGCACTCCACATGTCTTTCCAACGAAAAGCACATTCATGACAATGAGGTGATTCTTAAGCCCAAAGCCGTCAATTTCCCAGAAAAATTATGTAATTGCAATTTGATTCTGCGATAACTGACTGGTGAATGTTTAGCACATTTCTGTGAACAATACGAGCAGTAACAGCGCGTCTGGGAGTTTTCTTGATTTTTAGGTGACTGAAAAGCTGTTAAGAAGGAAAAAGGCTCTGAAAGGTCATTTCTATAGGTCCATCAAAACATTTCATGTGTAGGTCATAACAGATTTTCAAGGAAATATCAATAATTTTCTCAGTGTGAGACTTTACTCTGAAAGTAAAGATATTTTCCTGCTCAAAAAATCCAAAGAGGTTTATAGAAAACAACAAGCAACTTTTGATTTAAGAAGCTTGTGGTACTCATTTATGTAGTTAAAATTCAGCAGTTCTGCTTAAAGTTGCTGATTGATTTGGTGGTTGTCCTGAAATATACAGAGACCTAGTGGCATGGATACAGATAGTATTCTATTCATATATTAAACCATGATTAATTTATTCCACAAACGAAAGCATTTTGATAACAGGAATTTTCGAGAGAAAACAAGAAGTATCTGGCTGGCCATGTGATCTCAACATTTCAACCCCCATGAGGCGATGCTCCATGTAGCTTATTATCTTTATTATTATGCATATGTCTTTATGAGTCATGAGTCTTTATCTCATGTGAATGTATGTTTTAAACCATTTTCTTTTAATGATACACTATGAGGCTTTGGCCTCTTTATCGCCAACTCTGTTTGAAACATATAATAGCAAGTGACTTGCAAAATTAATTCTTTACATAGGTTGTTCTTTGGCACTGCTCCTCTGCAGAATGATAAATCTGATGGTTCAAGGTATACATATTGATTTTGGTTAATTTTTAACCAAAATCTTTTCTGTGGTGCAACTTTAAAGAATTATTCATTTATTTAAGGGTAAAACTTTTAAAATGAGGAAACGATTACATTTAAGATCTGGACTACATGCATATTAAATATTACTAATGTAACTCATCTCTTGATATGGTCATTTATTTATGAATAAATAAGTTAAAATCCAGACATAATTTATCTCCTGGGCAACACGCAAAAGCTGTACCACCAAATAATGAATGAGGAAACAGAGGAAGATTAATCAACGTAGAACACACACAACAGCTCATTTCATCCCATAACATCCTGAGATAGGCAAAGTTCTTTATAAATAAGGTGCTGGTAGAAACACATTTGCTTTAAAATGAAGAACATGATGAGGTGGTGTTTGTGTCTCACCCAACGGGCCAGAATGCCTGTGTTGTTTTGGGTATGATGAATGAGCCTCCGAGGCTTCTCAGCAAACTTCTTTTAATTGCAGAACCTTCTTTCTCTCTCATTTTTCTGCTCTGTTTGTGCTGCGCGCTGCAGAAGGCCCCCAATTCCTCCTCCGTCTTCAGTTGGATGCCGTGGGGGAACATTGAAGCGGAAAGCAAATCAAAAGTTACTTTTTTTGGACTAGTGTTGTGACAAAATCGTCCCAGTGCCAGTGTGGAAGAAGTCTGGGATTCATTTCACACCATGCATGAACTACAGTGCTAAAGTGTGTGTGTGTGTGTTTGTGCCATCCAAATCGGTGTGTATGCTTCGCTTTTTGAGAAAAGATGCACAGTGTATGTATGTGTTTTATATATATATATATATATATATATATATATATATATAATATTTGTCGAGGTGGCTGACTGTGACAAATACTTAAGGTACCCAACTGTCATGAAAGTTGTCAATCTCCGTGTTTTGTTGCACCCTAAAGCCCCTTTAATATCTCAAAAACATGCTTATAATTTAAGTATCAGACTGAACTTCTTGACTCCTAATCTTATGAGAAGCAAAACAAACTTTATAATCTCAGTTTTAAAGAGATTAAAGCTTCATTATTTTCTTTCTCCTGGGTTTTCATTAGATCTGAGGATATTTAAAGACTCTGAAGGGAAAACAGGAGATAATTTTGGAATTACTTTATAATTTTTGTAATTATGTTTACATATCCATCTTTAGGGTATCAACCAAACATGAGGGACATAACAGATATTTGAATTACATCATTTATATAAGTGAGTCACATTCTCATTTTTGCAAATCGATTTCAACTTCCTTCTATAAATTTCCACCAACTCCATCCTGATTTGTGAGAATCTACTTTTTTTTTTTAATTAATAGACTTTAATCCTGTTACATAATTTTGTCTTCCATCATTCAGCTGTTCTGAACACCATTGCCTTTTAAAATCTCGTTTAAACCATCTTTACATTAATGTATTTTCTTCTAAAATTACAGTACATCTGTGTCCTGTTTGTGACTGCAGCTGATTCCTTCTCTGGCTTCCTCTGTTCTTTCTCTTCCTGTCTTTGGCTCTTTGTCAGTTCGTCCTTCTCATTCCTTATTAAATGATTTCCCACGGGCAATCTTCAGCACTCACCTGTTTAATCAAATTGCGCTAGAATTGGAAGCATACTGTCGCCCCCTCTGCGATGATTTATAGCGTATCGGTTTGTTGCAGCATTTACTGACCAGCGTTGGTCATAATCCCAAAAGTATGTGGTGATTTCTGCTAAATTTGGGAAGCTTGAATAGTAACTGTTTGACCATTGTCCAGCTTATTTTAATAGAGGCATTTCACTCACTGGCATCGCTGGCCAAAGTCCAAAGCCCTTGGCTGGCTAACAGGAAATAGTCTGGTAGAAGTGGGGTCTTTAGATAATTGCTCAGTAATCCGTTATCCTGCATTGAGTGGGTTAGATTTTTGACATTTGTGACTATTTCTGCTGTCAAAATAGTAGTGAGAATGGTGAGCCTTTCATGAATGTGAAGTTTATGCAGGGTAATAATGAAATAAAAAAAAAAACAAGATAAGTTTTTTCCCAACTCTTCCTTCATTTTTGGAGGAAAGTTCTCACTCACAATCGTCCTTTCTTGCTTAAATTCACAGAGCAAGAAAATTTATGGATGGCCCCAATTTTCTGCGCTGGTTTTAGCAAATCATTTTGCTGTATAGGCCCCAGACTTTACATGAACATCAAGCTGGCGATCCAAAACAGTTCCACACTGTTTTTTACCTTGAATTAATTTTATTTTTAAGGATGTGGGCATTTTCATGTTGGCACATGCTTTTGCTAACTTTCACCATGTGACTGATGAATTTGTGCCAAATATCAACAAAGCATTTTTGCTCTTTAAAATCAGTAAGTTTATTCATTTTGTTAATACTGTGTTAATATATGAAAAACAAATGTCATTTCGACCCCAAAGCTTTGATAGTGTGCAACACATGCTGCTTCAAAGACTGAACTCACTAAGTCCTCACTATGTGTTCCTGCTTTTAACTCAAGACTCATTTACGCTATACCAACCCGAACATCATCCACTCTCCCTTTCCCTCTCATATTTGTTTTCTGAGGATTAATATTCAATAGAAAGATTAACATTGCACAAACAAATAAATGCAAAATAACAAGAAATGAAAGTTTTCCTTTCACAGTTTTGTTTAGGTAAATGATGACAAACACAGTACTGGGAAATATTATTTTCAGAAAACATTTTATCTGGAATCTACGATGAATGCCCCCTTAATGATGCTCCAGTAAAACACATCCTAGATATGATAATCCACTACCTGCACTTGTGTACGTTTCTAACTCTAATTTTACTACTCATAAATGTTTCTCCCAGTGTGTAAGCATACATAAAGTGGGCTAATGGCTTCTGTTCATTTGTTGTAACATTTGCAGCCAGTTGTCAACGTCAAACAGTTGCATATAATACGCAGGTCCAGAATAAAGCCTGTTTTTCTGTGGCTATTATAGTAAAGGTCAAAGGCTGGGATGTGACGCATTGGTTGTGCACAGTCCTGATGTCAAAATGGCACACTCTTTATGATGGACTTCTACCACCACATGTGATGGAGCGGTGGTCCGCTTCCTGCTGTATTATCCGTCTCACTTTAGTGACTCGTACATTTTGTTCCTGACACGCTGCGTATGTTTTTAATCCCAGAGGCTTCTGGGAAACAGTACATCACCTAATCAGCGGTGAAATGTCTGGTAGTATTTCTTGACAGCATGCACAATGTTCACACCAGCTAATGTCCTTTTATATTTCACCTCCATTTTTAGAGACATTTTAGATTGATATCACAATAACATCTGAGTGGATTAAAATAAATATGGCACAGGTTGACTTTTATTATGCTAATATTTATTGTACAGCGGAAAGGGAATGTTCACATAAAATTAAAGATTCAGTCATCATTTACTTAGCAAGCCTGCATTAAATTGATCAAAAAATTACATTCATTAATTACATTACATAAATTAAAATTTCTATCTCAAATAAATGCTGTTCTTTTGAATTTTCTATTCATTAAATAATCCTGAAAAAAAATGTATTACCCTTTTTCCACAAAAATATTAAGCTGCACAATTACTGTATTTTCAACATCGATAATAATTAGAAATGTTTCTTGAGCAGCAAATCGGCATATTAGAATGATTTCTGAAGGATGATGAGAAACTGAAAATTCAGCTTTTCCATCACAAGAATAAATACCATTACAAAATATATTTGAAAACAGTTATTTAAAATCATAATAGTATTTCACAATGTTATTAGGATTTTATTTCACACTATTACTGTTTTTACTTTGTTTTTGATCATATGAATGCAGCCTTGATGAGAATAAGAGATTTCTCAAACATAAAAAAGCATACAGAATTAATTACTATGATCTCCTCTCTCAGGGAAACTGGCACTTTATGTTCTGTTATCTCTGTTGTAGTTGCGATTCCCATCATTTATTTAGACTGATGTTCTTAGATCAGTGTCAGACACATCACAGAAGCCTTTAATGAAGACTATCCAGTAACTGGCTTATTAGTCTTATACCCTGACAGCCCCGTAGTCCATTGTGGCATTGCAGACTACCTGTGGTGTCAGTGTATGATGTGCAGAGCGATTATGAGTCTGTTTGTGGGGTGGCTGGACTGTGTTTCTAATTGAATGCCGCTGTTTGTTCTCTCTCCCGCTGAATGGGTTTTTGTGTGAGTGGAATACCAGATTTAGGACCACTGTGGTCGGCTGATGAGAAAGTGTTTGTGGTCATGGGAAGCCAAGATAGATAGAGACATAACATATGATTGATGCATTGCATTAACCACTGGTCGGCTGTTTTCCAGGATTCCATTATCTTAAAACCTTTATGTGCAACAACAGGAAGTAAAACGTTTGTGTGATCAGTGCTCTTGGTTGTTTTCCAGTGATCTCGGCTTGATGTACTGTTTTGTCTCTCAGGTTGGATCGCTATCTTGGGGGCTCTGTGGTTACTGGTGCTGGCTGACATTCAGGACTTCGAGATCATACTTCACAGAGTGGAATGGGCCACCCTGTTGTTCTTTGCTGCTCTGTTTGTGCTTATGGAGGTATGCTAATGTTCAAAAGACGCCCACATATCCCAATGTTCTATCATCTATTACATCACAGTGATGGCTAGTCATTGTTTACCAAGATCAATTAGCTGGTCACTGGCCCACATCGTGTTTTGGATGCTGGTTCAGAGCCTGTCATGCCTCAAACATGCCCCCTCAAGTTTATTTATTTATTTTTTTAAATGCAACCAAAAAATGTAAATATAAATGAAAATAAAATAAAATAAAAATTTAAATTCCCCTTAAATACAGTTTAAAAAAATATTTATTTTGTTTTAAGATTTAGACTTAAGATTTAGTTTGGTATTAACTCTAAAATAATTTGTACACGTGTGTCTGTTTTTTCTATTTACAAACTCTTTCACAAAGTGTGAAAAAGGGAAAAAAATGCATTGTTATAGAAGACAAATTATTTAAAGTGCGTTGTCATGAAAGATATATAGTAGTGTATTATTATGTATATTTTTAATGCATTTTTATTATATATCTATATCTCTTTTTGTTACCCCCCCGCCCCCAAATTTAATGTGTTTTTTGTTATTTACAAACCCGAGGGGAAAAGTGCATTGTTATAGAGGACAAAATATTTAAAGTGCTTTGTCATGAAAGATAAAATATTAATAGTGTATATAATAGTGCATTGTTATGTTTATTTTTATCTATCACATTCATAAATAAAGGAGGAGAAAGAGGGTGACTTGGAGATTGGGAGTCTAAGTAAGGAGAAAGTGAGCATGTCAGCAGCAGAAATGCTAGGTTTGCTGTTTGTGGTAGTTTAATCCTTTGTTTTGTTAGGAGGACAGTATTCACACAGGGAAGCCCACCCCTTGGGCCCAGTGGGGAGCTTAAAGCTGCTCCAAGATAAACTGTTTGCCCTCTATAGCAGAGCCAACATTTACAATCACTCATACCAGTGTGCACCGCAAGCGGTGAGACAAAAATAGATGAATTCTGATATTCCACTTCCTTTGTTTAAAAGATGGAAAATCAGAGCTGTCAGGTTAAATGTCTGTTGTTTTGGTTTCTAGTCTATGGCTTGATTTTTCTCTTTGGTGTGTTTTTAAGGCCCTAGCCCAGCTGCAGCTTATCGACTACATCGGGGAGCAGACAGCAGTGTTGATAAAAGTGAGTATTCGCTCTAGAAGTATTTGATACAGTCTTTGGGGGGGATTTCACTAGGAATTTATATTTTCATGGGCTGTCTGTGTTCCTTTGGTGCTCGACTCACTAAACTCACTATGCAGTCAGCACAAAATCTGTCCCAAAAAGTGGTGTTAAGCCTTGGGTGATACGATCACAAGTGGGAAGGCGACACATGCTGTTTACACCTTGATGTAACATGTCTCAGATGTGTCTCCTGTGACCACTTGTGATCAGATTTTTTGAGGCAAAGGTCTGTTTCTGTTTCGAGTAAAGGCAGATTATAAAAATAAAAATAAGAAGATAGTCATTGTAAATCACATTTTAAGATGTGATGTTTGAACTGCAAAATATAAAGTTACAATGATAAGAAACAAGGCTGCATTTGCGAAATATAAGGTCATTGTGAGATATAAAGTTACTTTCTGAGATATAAAATAACGGTTACGCTTTCTTTTAAGGTGTCCTTGTTACAGTGTAATTATACATTTACATACTGAGTAATATTAATTAACTACATGTTCTTACTATATGGTAAGGGTTAGGATTAGGGTTTGATTTGGGGTTACTTGCATGTAATTATGCATAATTTATTGTTATTATTATAGTAAGTACATGTAACATGTGTAACAAGGACACTTTAAAATAAAGTGTTACCAAAATCACATTTTTAGATGCAATTAACATTTTATTTAGATGTATGTTATGCAGCAGCTTAGCCTATTATGAAGTGCCAACAGTTGGTTTCTGATAGTAAAAATCCCATTTATTTTAGGATTGATTTTTAACGCTAAATTATACTGTGAGCTACAGTACAAGGTTGTTAATTGATAGTACGTGGCCATCGGCCCGCATTATTTCAACCAAATAATTGGTTTAACAGCAGGATTCCTGTTGAGAAACTACATTACCCAATGATTCTGCAATGAAATCTCCACCAGATCAGATAGTCACTATAAGCAAATTGTGAAAAAGGAATTCTTTATTGCCTGCATGCCCACTTCCCATGAAGCATCACAAATTACATAGAATCTGTATCCCTACTCTCTCAAACTAATTCAGTGCACTCTTAAAAATAAAAGTTCCAAAAGGGGGTTTGGATGCAACAGAAGAACCATTTTAGGTCTTTTTCCACTATAAAGAACATAAGGTGGAATGGAAGGGTTCCATGGGACCATTAATGCCAAGAAAGAACCTTTATTTTTAAGTGTGTTTGTCTATATATTTCAAAATGAACATAAAATATGCTTCTCTTTTATTATTATCTTTAAATCAGTACTTTTATATTTCTTCACTGTTTTTCTATTATGTCTTATACAGTGCTTCATGGAGCTATAGTTAAAGCTGTTGTCATTTTGACTAATTTTCTTTTTTCTAATTTGCTTTAAATTAAAGTTTGTAATGTTGTGATTCACCTCGTTGCTGGCTGATTTGGTTATAGCTCTTGAACAAAGACTTCAAAAAATCTCTATGGGAAAAACCAAGGATCCTGAAAAAGGTCTTTTTCTTACATGGACCATAATTCTAAGAGCATGCGTTTCCACACTTAAAAAAAACAACAACAACAAAAAAAACAATGTAAACCAGCCAAATGAACCTCATTAAATAGTGTGGCTGGCTGAAATTATTGTTATCTTTGATCCAATAGTAGGTCTGTGCGGGCCATAAATACAGAAATTTCCACAGGCCTGGAAGTGTCCAGCTCTACCTGGCTGGCGATCACACTCTGATAGACCCGTCAGCTTGTGTTTAGTGTGTGGGCCTTTTACAATCACAGTAATTATTCATGACAGGTGGAGCTCTGATGCATTCAGTCCAATCAGCAGCACCAGGACCCCCAAAATCTGACCATGTAGATGAACAACCAGAGAGAGAAATAGTGGGGAAATGACTGAAATAAAGCGATGTTCTAATAAACAGCATTCTTACACGCTTATTAAAAAGCTACTGTGCGTTTACGTTATAACTGGATTGAAAACGGGCGTATGGTGAGAGTGTGTGTTTATGTCTGTTTGTGTACATGTGTTGTGTTGTGCTTCAGTTGATGAAAGCAACAGAGCGTGAAATAATGAATCCAATGTGACTGTGTCATGAACACATTGTCTGCAAAGCCTCCCACCTTTGTGTTGGCATCTACGGGCCTTTATGAGTCTGACAGCGAGAAAGGGTTTGTGTGTGTGTCTGTGTGTGTGTGTGTGTGTGTGTGTGTTTGGTTGTAACATATTTTATTGTTATCTTCTCTCCCAGGCAGTGCCAGAGAACGAACGGTTGGCCATCGCCATCATTTTGGTCATGTGGGTCTCAGCACTGGCCTCCTCTCTTATAGACAACATTCCCTTCACTGCCACTATGGTAAGGGACACGAAACACACACACACACACTCACTCAATCCTTCAAGCATTTGCACACGAAGATATGGTAAAACAAAACTAACTCTAAGTCACACTCTAGTTTGTCTGACATCTTTCGTACATGGACGTTTTATTAGTACTTGGACTTTTTTCTTTTTCCTTTTTTTTTTTTTTTTGTACAATTTATGAGTTGCATCAAGATATTGATTGTAAACTCTATGATTCCATAAAACTGAATATAATCAATGTTGTTATTTTAATCTTTTAATCTTAATTTAAACTTAAATTTTACTACCATTCAGAAGCCGATATGATTTTTTACAGACTTTTTGAAAGACGTCAGGCTTTTTTTTAATCAAAAATACAGTTAAAATATTGTGAAATGTTACTAAAATGTAGAAACAACTTATAATTAAAATATGTATATATTACATATTTTAAAATGAAATTTTTTCCTCTAATTTGCTGATTTGGTGCTCAATAAAAAAATCTTATTAGCAATTTTAAAAATCGTTGTGCTGCTTAATATTTATGTGGGTACCATGATGCATTTTTTTTCAGGATTTTTGTTTTTTTATGCAACTAAAATTATATTCAATTAAATTATTAATTCAAATTAAATTATTTTGTAAAAATAAATATATTGTAAATATAATATGAAGTATTAGATGCTGAAATTGCTCTCAATTTTGTTTAATTTTCACTTTATTTAATCTTCTTTTTGCAGTTTCCTGCAATAGGCCTAGACAAAGTCTTTATACAACAGTTTTGCGAATAAGAAGTTACGTAAGGTGTAATATACAGTCACCTGATCATTATCAAAAAATAAGACAGGTGATCAGACCTCTGATGTGAACCAGGAGGGTCTGGGATGAACCTGAAGCATTATAAATATGCTTTTTAAATAGTTTTAGTATTGCAAATCACACTGCAAGACACTGCCGTCATTGCTTGCCATGTCATGTCAACTGCCCACGTTCTGTTGACAAATAAGTGAAAATAGTGCATCTCGTCCTCTATAGTCATCTGAAATGTGTGAGAAACAGTAGTGAGTGATGATGTGCTATCAGAGCAGCGCATGAATCATGTGTATCATGAAGGAACACGTGCTGTGAGCTGATATGATGAACATGGCACCAAACAGACAGAGCTGTGCTGCCAATCGCTCACTGCCAAATGAGCAGAAGGGAAGAATGCAGGGCAGATGAAGAGACAAGTCACTCCAGAAATCACTTAGCATTTCAAAAGCCTTTTCATTTCCTTCTTCTCCAGCGTTTTCCACACGTTTCATTTGATCTGTCTATTTTGCCCTCTTTTCTTACTTTCGCTTCCTTTCTCGCCTTGTGTGTAGTAGAGATGGACAGAACTACAGTAGTTGTTAGGTTAGGCAACTAGTTAGTCGAAGCTGTTATGTGAACAACTAGCTGAATACTAGTTCTGTATAATTAGCCAGTCAAACTGACCCCGATTATGTATATAGTCTCATTGTTTATTTCATTTTTTCATTTTTTAATGATGCTGAAAAGTACAATTTGGACTTATTACAGCATTTAAAACATAAAAATTGCTACGTATTTTTATCTAAAAAATGTAAAATATTTACGAATCTTTTATATCATTAAGATATTTGTATCAATGCAGTTTTATAATTGTATAGAAAAGCGATTTCGATTTTTAGACCACTTGACCTACCCCCAAACCTAAACCTACCAATTTTCTGCTTATGGTTGCTGCTCAGGATGGAGATGAAGATCGCTAAATAAAGACTTGAGTTTGGTTCTGTTTCTCACAGTCGTATGGATTCTGAAGATTTGGATTACAGTGCACAAATAAAATCGATCCTTTTGTAATTATGTTGTGTTTTTGATGTATTTTATGGTTCTATTGTCAGTCACAGCATGTCGGAAAAAACATACTTTTTAATTAAATATATTACATGAGTAAAGTAAATATTACATGACAAGTAATGGTTAAACAATTGCAGAATTGTCATTCATTTGAAGGAATTAAAGTGTAGTCTTGTTTAACATTACATATTTTTTTTAAATGAGTTGGCAGCAGAAATCAGACAGAAGTAAATGAGTAAGCTTTTGAAAACATAATGCCATTGATATGACAACTGGATATAATAAAAAGTGAATGCTGTGATTTCAATATTCATAAGGATTCATTTGTAAGTCTGTAAAGTTGTTTTACGTAAATAATTTACATTTTAGGTGTCGCCAATACGTCAGTATTGTATGTTAAAATGCTGAAAATACGTCAGTATTGTACGTTAAAATGCTGTAAATATGTCAGTATTGTACGTTTTAGTGCCCGTGAAAACGCAAGTAAATGTACATTTTATAGAACCACATTTTATGTAAAATGCATATGAATTCTCATGAGATCACGTTGATATTTCTAAGAAGGTGTTTACATAAAGATCTCACTCTGTTCGACTGGTCGATTGTTGATTGATGACTCTAGTTAGCCACTGCAACTCTGTCCTGTTTTGTTTTATTCTTGCTCGCTGTCTGTCTCTTTCACTCGCTCTGTGAGAGATATGAGAGATAAACAGGGTGAAATGTACTTGAGCTCAGCGTACACCTGTGGTGGTAATGGATCGCATTGATTTTGGAGGCTCCATCACTGTATGAATACAGAAAAGACTTCTCAGCAGTGCCCTCTCACGCTCTGAAGCTGGACTAAAAAGACCATGCAGTTAAACACACACTTCATTTCTGTAGAGTACAGAATTTTTGACTCTACTAACAACAAAAATCAGCATGTGTTCAGTTATTTTTAACCACCCTCTTGAAATTCTAAATTCTGGTATGCTGGTGTCCCCATAAGACCTCATAACTAACTTAACCCTCAAGCCTTCATTTGGTCAACAATCTTCATTAGAAAGACCATTTAACTAACCAAAATATTCCGCCATGGAAATTCACAGTGGTCTAAGCAGCGAGTTTCTGTGGTTAGACATTTAAATTGCTTTAAATATTGACTCCATATCACACCATGCATAAAGCAATTTTAAATTGTGCTCACCATATTTAGGTTAACGTATCAGGCTCAGCATGTTCAGTTCGAGTATTCTATACCTTTTCAAACATGACACAATCACTGACATCCACATGGAGCATTAAACATCTGATCTGAAGATCAATACAGAAGCTGTTTACTTCTGTCCCTGGTCTTATAGGGATTATATATGACATATACATGGCTGCAGACATGTCCCTGCTCTCCCTCACCATCTTTGTAGATCTCCTTTGTGTCCTTGGCCATTTTTTGGGTGACTTGCCAAGGATTGTTCTGTAATTGCAGTAAGTAAACTGGATCTAAGTGCTTGTGGGATTAAGTGAAGGTGATCATATAACATGAACATTATTGACCATTCTTAACCTGTATAATCTTAGGTTCTGTCTTTGTGGTAAACCTTTAAGCCACAACTGATATTATATTTTCAGGAATCCTAAGTGGTTATCCTGAAATAGATCTAATGAGAACCAGCATATCTGAAACTGGCTGACAACAATAAAGTTTAAATTTAAATAACTGTTTTCCTTTTTTTTTTCATTAAAATATTTTAGAATGTAATTTATTCCTGTGATGGCAAAGCTGAATTTTCAGCAGCCAATTCCCCAGTATTCATTGTCGCATGATCCTTCAAAAAATAATTTTAATATGTTGATTTGTTAATCCACGTTAATTATCAAACAGTCATTTTATCTGTAATAAATATACTAATATTTATGATTGCAGAGTTATGATTACACAGACCGTGTGCGATATCTGTAAAAATGTTTCCATGCCACCTGTGTCAAGTTAGGATTGTCCACACAGATTAAAAATGTGCTATTTGCGCTCCACTGCAAACATAAAACTGCTATTTTCTTGTCAGCACAAGTGTACGGTTGCTTTGGCTCCTGGTGCCCTCCCATCCACGCTGGCGATGCCACAGCTGAATGAACCGGATGGCAAATGTAGTAGAAAATGAAATCACAGTTGTGCTGTGTAATTTATTCAAGTCGATTGCAGCTGAAGCCGATGTTAGCTGGGAGGCCAGCGTGTAGCGGACGAGTGGCTACACACAGAAATCTTCGAGGCAGAAGACACTTCCTGCAAATATGCAATCTTTAAATTACAATACACTGGTGGGAAGATCGAATGCTCATGTGCCTTGGGAAGCGGATGCATACATATTTGTTGTTGTCGCCACAGGGATGCATTCTCTACTTCTCGCCATTATGTGCTCATGCTACATACTGATGGATATAGCCATTGTGGAGTGTTTTTGTCTTGTTTATATCCATGTAGATTTCTTGCCTAGGCCAAAGCGGCGATGCTTGGATCAAACATGCTGTTCAGTGAGATTTTCATTGGCTGTTTATTCAAGCTCTTTGTCTGCAAAGAGAGAAATATGGATAAAGAAATCTAATGTCATCAACTATTGATTTTCTTGTTCTTGACTTGTGGAGCTGAAGAATATGACTCAGTCTGCTAATAGGTTGGATGGCTGTCAGAATTATTGAATATAACTCTCTTCGTGACCCTGACATCCACAATGTTTAGTTCTTGACAGATGGTTGTTTGTAATAGGCATTGGTTAATTTTTCATTCTTCAAATACATTGGCTATGAGAATTATGATTTAAGCAATTCATTGTTACGCTATGCTTTTTAAATTTGGTCAAGTTATTACAGCACACGCTATGAATAAATATAATGCATTATAGCACATTATATATGCATTATAGCGTATACATAAAGGCTTTAAGTAAAGTGTTACCACTATATTTATTTGATATGTTCTTTTTTTCTTTTACAGATTCCTGTGCTTATAAACCTCAGTCAAGATGCCGATGTCAACTTACCAGTCAAACCTCTCATTTTTGCATTGGCTATGGGAGCTTGCCTTGGAGGTCAGTTGCATTTTTGTCTCTCTTATATATCATATAAGTGTTTTTTTAAAACAAACATGCCATTACAGCAACCTTGGTTCAAGTGGATTGACGAACTGAAATGAGTACTATGCCGTTAAAAGACATAATTTGCAAAACCTATAGAAACGAAGAAGTAATTCTTTCACCTAGATGTATCTGTGATATATAACTAACAAATCAAACTAGTAATTCAAAAAAGGTCTCTTTTTATTACGTTGTGTCAACCTTAATAAGCTGTGGTTTTTCAATGCCACAAACTTCTTCCTCACTGGCTTTGAAAGCATCACAGTTCACAATAGATCGCTCTACATTTAGGAATGTAGTGTGCTTACAAGGCCATCTGAAAATGCCTCATTGCTCACAGTTTGGCTCTAAGGACATGGAGAGAGATGTGGCAGTCCGACGGCCTAATCAAAGGAGATGTGTTAGCTCTAGTATCGATCCATGGAATGCTAGGACAGGCTTCTTCTGGTTTTGTTGTCACGCTGACACCTTTCACATTTCATGTGAAGACCATTCTTCTGCAAGGCCAAACAACATGCTTTGAGAAATCTGTCTTTTAGGAAATGACAAAATGATGGGTGTAAACAGCCTTTAGAGTTTCAAATTTTTCAAAATTGGAAAATTCTTCCTCTATAAGGCATTTAGTTTTCAAACTGAAAATGTGGTGTTGACAATACCTTTGTGAAAGAATCAAGAGTCTTCATACAGTGCCCTCCACTAATATTGGCACCCTTGGTAAATATGAGCAAAGGCGGCTGTGAAAATAAATCTGCATTGTTTATCCTTTTGATCTTT
>JAFVLL020012314.1:0-53791 GCA_021397915.2 Tor tambroides | reverse complement strand
CCTCCCAACAACAAACATGCACCTGTCCATTCGGGAACATCTGGAGGTCACTGTGTTAACGTTATGGACGTCAGTGGAATTTTGAGTTTGCATTGCGGTCTTTTCTACTCATTTCTACCTGTAACCTGTCACTCTTTCTATTCATAGCCAAATATGAGGCGGGCCTTCCTGTGTCTGTGTGCCAATCACAGACCAGCATGGTCCTGGTCTGACGGTCGCCCAGTGTGGTTTTATACATGCACATTTTTTTTTAAAGAACTTTTGTTTTTCTTTGTTTTTTTTTTCTCATTGGTTGATTTATGTAAAGAGACAAAGTTCTGTCACTAATATGCCACTCTAATTCTAAATAAAACCTGATTGGTTATCTCTGTAGCTGTTGAGATTTAATTGGTTAAAAGCCAGAAGTTGGCTTTGGTGGAAAAGTACATTTTTACTATATTTGTAGTATGTATACTAAGTGCTTAGAATTCTGCATCCATGTGCTTAAGTTAATTTTCTGTCAAGTATGAACAAGAAGCAATATCAGACATATTTTAACATCATCTTCATTAACTGATCAGGGTTCCGAGAGTTTAATACAAAGATAGGGTGTATAAAATATGCAAAGTAACCTCTTCTATTTTTGAGAGGATAACTGATTACCAACATGGTTAACTAAAACTAGCTAACAAATTGACAAGGCATTTTTATTTATAGTTTAACTTGAACTAAAGTAACTAAAACTAAAATAATAATTAACAAAAACTATACACACATTTAAAAATAATTAGAATTAAAATGAAAATGAAAAATATTAATAAAAACTATAATAGTACATCAGTGATGCTAAAATAATACTTCAACATACCCATAGCTGCAGATCTAGTTTTTAGCTTGTTTTGTGAACTCCAGATTTTTATTCTTTGAATTGAACCCTTGCAATCTAATATAAAGAGTATATGAAAGCAAAATATTTGTGCTCCAGAATTAAATTAAGTTTGACCCATAAAGTTATTTCACAAAGAAAAATAAGGTCAGATGAGTCAGCAATTAATTTAAAATCATATAAATTAAAATCAAATAAAAAAGTTTTTGGTGTTGAAGTCATTCATTTCTCATAAAATTTCTATTAAATATCTATTAAATATATATATATCAGGCATTATGACATAGGCCTAAATATTTCTATAGACTTTTTTTTTTTTTTCATTTTCAATTTCATGTAATCTATAAACTATGAAAATATAACATTTAAGTCTACCACAGTGCTCACGAAGAGAGATCTTGTTGAATACAACCCTGCTCAAGTTAAATTACATGAATACAGAAGGTCAAGCGCGCATGATTGCAACTGTGACACTGAACCTGACGGAAACACGCCTAGTGTGCATGTCACGTGATGTAACTTGAGCAGCATCTGCAGGTTATCAATCAATACTCCGGCTAGAGTTTGCGCTTCACTCACGCTCAATCACTTTAATATCTAGTTTACAGATAGAGATCTGTGCGTGTGCGCAACACGATGGCTGAAGATGCCTTGTTTGCCAGTGATTACGGTGGGTGATTTGCTGTAAATTAGTTGATTGACTCATTGTTTTTGACACCGATAATTGTCTAATTGGTCTAATTTCTACACGGATAACAGGTCTAATGGTTTGATACTCAGGGCGGAGGTTCAATTTATTCTCTAATTAGCGGTAAATGCGCACGTCAAGAAGAAGTCACGTTTCACACCTTTAAGTAGGCCTAATGTTGAATTGAACATGAATTGGATAATAAATCTCTGGCAGTAATATTTTTATTGTTCCCACCACACACCTTTTTTCTTTATTGTTCACGTTAAAAAAATAGAGTTCAACACATTAAGACGCTTGTGTTTTTGCAGTTTTACATTGTAAACAGTCTCAACTGTCATGACGGAAAAGAATTCAAGATGAAGTTAAATCTATAAATTAAGCGTTTATTTTATGAAAAGATAGCCATGTCTTAAAGGGATAGTTCACCCAAAAATGAAATTACGTCGTCATTTGTTCACCTCATCTCGTTACAAACACAATAGACTTTCCTCTGAGGAACATGTAAAATATTTCTTCTTCTTTAGCCCATACACTGGAGGTCAGTGGTAACCAGAACAGTGTGGTTAGCAACATTCATTAAAATAGCTTTTGTGTTCTACTGAATAAAGTCATACAGGTTTGGGAAAACCTGAGGGTGTGTAAATGATAACACAATTTTCAGTCTTTACAAAGTCTGAGAGGCAGTTAACAATGCACCTTTCTGTGAAAGGATGCTGAATCAGTTCTGAATTGAAGTAGATTTTATTTATTGCAAGTTTGCTTGTTAACCTTACAAGCTTTCTTTTCTGGGTAGATATTGTCTTTTTCATGCCCTGTCATATTTACAGATGGTCCATGTCCTCTGTGTGAAGAGGATGAGCAGAGAGGGTATTGTGGATACAGAAACACTGAGCAAGAGAATGAGAGAGAAAAAAACAGTGGTGGAGAAGAGGTGGAAGACAAAGAATCACAGGAGTTCAAGAGGGACACTGAGGTGAAACGAGAGAAAATAACTGAGGAGAATTGGAGAGTAGGTCAAGAAACTGAAGACAGGAAAATAGAGACAGAAAAGGAAGAAAACAAAACTGAAGACATCAAACAGAAAAATGAAAAAGGCACAGAAGATGACAAAGAGACAAACAAGAAAGTAGATAATGTAGAAACAGATGAAAAACATAACAAAGATGAGCAGGGAAGTACATTAGGTTTCAAAAATGATGAAACAAAGACTGATGATGATAATGATGCAGAGGCAAGCGACTTGCTGGTGCCGCCTCTAGAGGATGACTGTATTTTGCAGATGGGCCCAGACTGCTCCATAGACCTGGTGATGGTGTGCGATCAGTCGGTGGAGAGATGTATGAATGAAGACCTTTTGTTATGCCCCCCCAAATCTTCAGATCTCCCCCAGCAGCCCCCTATAAAATCCCCACCCAGACCGTTATCTATCACATTACCCCCTCAAAATACCGCAGTACTCCCCTTTCAGCCCCAGTCTCTACTTCAACCTTTCGTCCCAACACAGGCCCAGCTGGAGGCCCCATGCTTGGGCAAACGGCCCTATGGAAGCAGCACCGATGTACCCACAGGACAGCTGGAGGTGACGCTGCGGCAGGTGTACAGCACTCGCCACTACACCCGTTTCGCCAGCAGAGCGGCCCCTCTTATACCTCTGGTCTCAGTTGGTGGAGAAACCAGCAGTCAGGCTTTACCCTCCATCAGCATGGATGCTCCTCTAATGCCTCCGAAGAAGAAAACTCGCACCTTCTACAGCACCGGTGAGAGATTGTACAGATTGTACATCCAGAAATGAAAATTTTGTTATCGGTTACTCATTTTCATGTCATTTTAAATCTGTAAAACTTACTATAGTCTGCAGAAACACAAAAAAAGATATTTTGAAATATCTTGCAATGAAAGTCAGTCACTAACTTTCATTGTATGGACAAAATATCTTATTTTGTGTTCCACGGAAGAATGCTTATGTTTAAATGTGTGTTTTTTGATAGAATTACACACTACAAGTCAACAAATTGGAATGGGTTTATGTTTTTGAAAGAACTCTTTTATACTCACCAAAGCTGCATTTATTTGATGAAAAATACAGTGATAATATTGTGAAATATTATTAACATTCAAACAACAGTTTTCGATTTTAATACATTTTAAAATTACATTTATTTCTGTGATGGCAGCAGCCATTACTTTTGTCTTCAGGGTCACATCCTTCAGAAGTCATTCTAATATGCTGATTTGATGATAAAGAAACATTTCTTATTATTAGTGTTGAAAACAGTTGTGCTGCTTCATATTTTTTGTAGAAAATATGATCCATTATTGTCAGGATTCTTTGATGAATAGAAAGTTTAAAAAAAAGCATGTATTTGAAATATAATAGTCAACATTTGAATTTGGATCAAAAAAGTTCATCATCTTGTCCTAAGACAAGAACGGGTATTGTTTTTGTTTTAGGACAACTTTGAAAGGTTTTGATCCACTTCAAATGTTGACTACTGTAGAAATCTTTTGTAACATTATACGTCTTTACTGTTACTTTTGATCAATTTAATGCAGCCTTGTTGAATAAAAGTATTATTTTTATTATTACTTTAAATCTTACTGGCCCCAAACATTTAATTGGTACTGTATGAGTTTCCAAAAAAACATTAAGCAGCAAAAACTGTTTTCAACATTGATGTATATAGATCAGTTGGAGGAGCTGGAGCGTGTGTTTCAGGACGATCACTACCCTGATGGAGACAAGAGAAAGGAGATCGCTGCCGCCATCGGTGTTACGCCCCAGAGAATTATGGTCACTGTTCACAGGCATCCATTCCTTAGGATCTCATTAAATGAATCAAAATGCATGCAAATGTCAATAATTGTACTCTGATCCTCACATCAGGTGTGGTTTCAGAACCGTCGAGCCAAATGGAGAAAAACCGCAAAAGCCACAGCAAAAAAGCCTCCTGCTAGTCGGGGTCAACCTTGTGTCCAGGTCACCAGGTAAGTGACCCCACTGACACAATGCAGCTAACATACTGTGTGATGCAATGCATATAATCGCTTATATAATTCTTTTGTGTGTCTGTGCAGGCCACCAATTTTCACAGCTCCTGCTGTTACGTCTCAACATGCCAAGCCTGGAAACACTCTCCCCCCCTACAGTACCATCCGGACCAGCTGCACCAGTCCACCAGGTCACATTTTCAAACATACCCCTAAACAGTTTAATTAAGCTATATTTTAGGGCTCAATCTATTTAATTCAATTATGCATTAGGGATTAAACCCTTTAGTTAACCTAAGGACTATAGGACATAAGCCATTTAATTAAACTACTTAATTAGAATGAATTGAAAATGCGTACACATTCAAAACATGGACAGCTGTTTTTTTTAAACAAACGCAATATTCTGTGCGCATCAGGTCCAGCTTGTGTTGATGTGGCCCCGTGTGTGTCTCAAGGAGGTTTTTTGGAGTACATGCCCCCTCCCATGCACAGTCCTCCTCCAATACGACGTGCTTCCTTGCCTCTTATCACGGCTTACAACCCCCCTACTACACACACCGTGTCCCTGCTGCTGGACACACCTGAACACAGTGAGCCCAGCTCCGCAGACACGACGCCGCTGAGTTTGCAGACTGACACAGGGTTAGTATGAAACTAGGTTACTCATCCCCTGCAGTTCCATTGTTAACCACTAGACGTCAGCACAGAGCATTTTATATAGTGATTTTCAGAGGTCTGTACTACAGTAGCAGTAGTAGTAGCAGGTGTTCCTGTCGCAGCAGGCCTGATATTATTGGTAGTCAGCACAACTGGCCATAGCGTTTGACAGTCTGATCACAAATAGAATGTAAACTACCGTTGCAAAGTTTGGGGTCAGTACGTTTTTTTGATCAAAAGTAACAGTAAGGATATTTATAATATTAAAAAAAAATCTGTTTCAAATAAATGCTGTTCTTTTGAACTTTATTTATCAAAGAATACATAAATTATACAAGTAACAAAATATTATGCAGCACAGTTGTTGCACCAGATCAGCATATTATAATAATTTCTGCATGATCATGTGATGCTGAAGACAGCTGAAAATTCAACTCAGACATCACAGAAATTATTTTAAAGTTATTTTAAATTGTAATAATATTTCACAATTTACTGTTTTTAAGTAAATGCAGCCTTGTCAAGCATAAGAACCATTAAGAAAACCTGTTAAAACAACAACAACAACAACAAAAAGATATCATTTTATTTTGACATTGACATTTCTTGCTTGCAAAAATGAATATTCCTAGCAGAACAAGATTATTATTATTGTAGTAATCAAACATATTCAGGTTGCCAACAATTTCTGAGACGGGTTCATTATTATTATTATTATATCTAAATGTATATAATGTTTGTAAATTATATTTATAAAAATCAATTATAATAATAATATTAATTGACATGTTTTAATTTAAATTAGTATGATTTATTATTACTATTGTTATTAATATTATCATTATTACTATAATTATTTTTATTATACTTAACGCACCTCACTGCTTGTTTGTATAAAGTTAAACTTATCTCAAGTCTGTCAAATCGCTGGACGTGTGCCCCCAGTTCTCACTGAAAATGAATTTGTTCTGATACTTTGTCACTGCACACCGCTGCCACTGTGAAGGCCAAGTACTGCAGATTGTTGGAAATATCACGTATATGTTCAATCAAACCATTTAATGTCGCATGATATAGTTCTTCAAATATGTTTTTGCTGTTCACAGGTTTGACTATGACGGCTTGGGCAACTCTGTAAAGCTGGACTACATGACTTCTGCTCCACAGAACAGCACTCTAAATTTCCAGCTCAACACATTTCCTCAACAGTCTAACACCTTATTAACTCAGCAGACAAATAGTCTCCTACCTCAGCAAACAAACACTCTGTTACCGCAACAGTCCAGTTGTCTTATGCCCCAACAGTCCAGCACAATATTGCCCCAGTACTCCCACCTGTCGTACCTCACACCCTCTCCTTACCTCACGCCCAACCCCACAGAGAGCAGCAGCGCTCCTTATCTGCCCCTCACCACAGGAACCAACAACACTCTGCCCGCATACACCAGCAGCGGACATGCGTATCTCCAGTCTCAAACCGGCAACCAGATGCTGCTACAGTCAGGAGTTCATGGTAAATCAAACACATTACACATTTGGAAACAAACATCTAGTGAAAGTAGTAGTGAAGTAGTAACTTACGTGTTTCTATGAAGCATTTCAGGCCTACCCTTGGACAACTGACATGTATAGTCAGTCAGGTCAGTATACACAGGCGGTATTTCGGCAACAGTTATCATCACAGGGTCACGAGAGCCAGTACTCCCAGCTCCTGCCCCAGCAGCACTACGTTCAGCTCGAAGGAGTGCCGCCTCAGCCCAGCCTTCCCAAACCCACCCCTGACCCTCTGCTGCCCAATGTCAAAGTAGAGTCTGAAGACATGGGCCATGGCCAGCCAGTCAGAGTCAGTGAGGCAGAGCCTAACTTTCACTGCGATTTCTCACCGATCAACTTTTAACAACAGCAGGTGATGCATTTTTTAAAATTATTTTGCTATGTGAATGCAGAGTCTGTATGTACATATTGTGTGTTTTATAATTGCTTGAAGAACAGTACAAATAATTATCGTTTTTGGAAACTGTCAGGAAGCTGACAGGAGATGCTGGGGGGGGCGGGGTGTCTGTGGAAAAATTTTATTAGAAAAAAAATTTAAAGACTGGGGAAAAACTCATAAAATAGTTCACATTATTAAAAAAAAGTATGCATTTCATTTCTCCTTGCAAGGTGCAAGGAGTATTTTTTTGTTGTATTTGTGCCAAATCAGGATTATTATAGTTAACTTAAAAATAAATTTGTAAATAAGAATTAAATAAACTTAACAATTAAACTTAAATTTAATAAGACTTTCAGCTAATTGTCAAAGCAATATTACTTTAACTAAAATAACTCAAACTAAAAGTGAAATAGTAAAACCTTATGAAAAAACTTGAAAATGAAAACTGCAAATAAAAAAATAAAAACTGCTTTAAAATATTGATAACAACTAAGACTAATAATAGTATATTAGTAATACAAAAACAACACAGTGTTTAAAAAAAAATTGTATAAATTTAAATCGAATTGTGTTTTACTTCAGGTTTATACATCTGACAGTACAGATAATATTTTCCAGATAATATTTTCCAGATAATATTTATATTTATTTGGACACTCTAAATGTCAAATATTTTTGTGAAAGTCAAAAGGTCAGTTTAATTTAATGTATTATAATTTAATTACATTTTATTTTATTTGTATTAAAAATCTTATTTTAAATTACATTTTATATATACCATTTAAATAACTATTGCCTTTTGTGTTGTTGCCTAATATTACTGATAAATGTCTGTTTGTATTTCAGGGTACTGACTGTGAAGATCTGCAAGCAATATTTTCATTTCTTTATATGTTTATCTTCTGTTTTTTGTTGTGGTGTATAAGAGCTATTAAAATGCTCTTTCACTGATGCTTTACTGTGTGTGTTATGTTTGTTCACAAGATTTAGTGGACTAGTAAAGTAGATTGATGCATATCTACAGCCAGTAATGTATAGGACCTGTGTCAATGACACAAAGAGGAATCACAGGGCCCAGGACAAACCTTTATGTTCAGGCCCATTTTTTGGCCTTGTTGGAGATTGAGGAAAAGTATGTACAGTATGTGAGAGCACCTGTAAAATAGACTAGCATTTGCCACAAGGGGGTGCTGTTTTACAAGATCACTGATCTCAGTTCAAGAGATTGCCCAATCCTCTACAAACTCTTCTGAGGTCTTTTTGAATGTTTTGTTGAAGCATTCGGTCCTCCTCTGTTACGGCTTGCCTCCTCATCCCTCTCATCACTATTCACATTTTTATTCTCTGTCTCCATATCTTTACTCAGCTACTCTCAATCGGAATTGATTAAGGGCAGGACAGAGATAATTTGAAAAGATGCCAGAAACAAGATTATTACACCACAACCCTCACAGTGTTAATATAACCCTCACACATACGCAAATGCATGCTCTAGTTCCTTTCCACTTCCTGTCTCTGGTTGCTTTCAGATATGGTGAGAAATGTTGCGAGATAAAAGTAACAGTCTGTGGCATGTTTGCTTGTTAGTTTGACCTCTTAATACTTGCAAATGAAACGAATGGAAATGCAGACTTCAGTCAGGTCAAGTGAGGAATTCATAAGGAACTATTTATTCAGTGGTCACCTAAAAGGATGTTAAAAGGATAGTTTGTGCAAAAAGTACAATTAAACACTATTATTAATAAATGAACTTATAATTAACTGGAGAAAGTTTTATATATATATATATATATATATATATATATATGTTTCGAATAGTCACTTAGACAGTTTTTAAAGTTAAAGAAAAGTCGGGTTTCAGTGCTGTTGTGTGTGTGTGTGGCCATAAATATGCGTGTTAGTCATTTCCTCTTAGTAGAGTTTCAACTATATGTAGTGTTGTTTATAATGCATCAAAATGTGATCTATCCTTCCACAGAAAATAACATGAAGACTGAAATAGAAGAACTTCTGATACAAATCATTAAAATCAGCCTATATGATAATAACAAAAATAATCATCAAGTTCTCAAAGTATACAGGAAGCCCTGACCACCACACAGGAACTTACATGTGCATGTGTGTTTGTCAGTAACAGGATGGATTTATATCACAGTTTCTGAGTGTTTCAGCTTGTTTGTGTCATTGTGAAGGAGACGAAGAGAAAGATGTCTGGAACACATACCCTCTGCTGTCGCAGTGTCACCGCTGCGACCCTCTCATTTGCCGTCGTGTATCTGGTAACAACTTCATGCAAACATATACAACCACATACAGACACTGTATACAATGTGTGTTTATGTAGTTGCAATTAGAATCTTCAATGCTTTCCTGTTGTAATTGTTTATTAGTATAAAATATCAGATGGACTCACTCACAGTATACTAGGGACTTTCATACTTCCTAGAGTAGATATATAAAGGTTTCGCACTCTAAGACAGCACACCCATTTTGTTGCTGTTTTTTGTTGTTTATTCAGTGCATAGAGAAGTTTGTGTATTTACAGGAAGCTGGTGACATTTTGAAGTCACAGTCAGTTACTGAGCCATAGATTGAGATTCAATATTGACTGTTCTTTTTAACACAATGTTTGTTGTACAGAACTTGCCATCTCTTTATCTGAAGCTGATATTTATTTAGCAACCAATAGATAAGACAGATAGTGAGAGATACTAAATGTACTAACTACATACATAGACTAAATTTCACCTGATCTGGGGGAAAAAATGAGTGAGAAATTAGTTTTCTAGTTTGAGTTAGATGCAACCACATTATATAATTGTGAGCATCATCGGTTTAAGAATAAATATGTTTACAGGAAACCCTCTGTCATCTGGACTGTATTTAAGCTTCCATAGGATATCTAGCTGAGGGAGGAGGTTGTCTATGTTATGTAATTTACACTTTTACAGGTTTTTCTGAATGAACCGCTGTTCTTGTGTAACTTGTTCTGTTGATGTTGGCTCAGAGGAGAGAGACCAAACAGACCGCCTGCCAGAGTACACACAAACTGAGACACATTTACCTTTATGAATTCATTCTGTCACATTCATTTCATCTGTACCCTCTGTGTGTGTGTGTGTGTGTGTGTGCACATCTCTGTAGATTGATAATGTGCTGGGCATCATTCTAACGGTTTCATTGGATAAAGAGGCATTTTCTTTCCCCTGTCATGAATCAAAGGCGACCAGGGGCCAGCGTGTCTGTGAGTTCACTTCACACCACTCAGCCACTTCATTCAGACATTAAGTGAGGTTCAAAAGTTACATTTTTGCATATAAGTTTTGTCCAGAGAGTTCACATGATCAATATCAAAATGTACTGTTTGATTAGGGACCCAGAAGTAAAGCAAAATCTTTAATATTTCTTCATGTTTATTTATTTATTATTATCGTTATTTTAATATTTCAGAATTCTAATTGTTTCATATATGTGACCCTGGACAATGAAACCAGTCATAAGGGTCAATTTTGTGAAATTGAGATCTATACATCAACTGAAAGTTGAATAAATAAGCTTTCCACTGATGTATGGTTTGTTAGGATAGGACAATATTTGGCTGAGATGCAACTATTTGAAAATCTGGAATCTGAGGGTGCAAAAAAAATCAAAATATTGAGAAAATCACCTTTAAAGTTGTCCAAATGAAGTTCTTAGTAATGTATATTACTAATCAAAAATAAAGTTTTGATATATATACGGTAGGAAATTTACAAAATATCTTCATGGAACAGGATCTTTACTTAATATCCTAATGTTTTTTAGCATAAAAGAAAAATTTATGATTTTGACCCATACAATGTACTTTTGGCTATTGCTACAAATATACATGTGATGCTTAAGACCAGGGGTCACATATTTCGAGATTTAAATGACATTTTGAATTGCAGATTGACCTCAGACGTTTGGTCCCCACTGGATATTATATATTTCGTAGTCTTATTAATAATTAAAAAAAAAAACTTTAGTGTTCAGTTTCTAGAAAAAATGCATAAATAAATAAATAATAATAATAATAATAATAATCAGAAGCTTTATATGAAATCAATATAAAAATCCCTAAATGCTGCATTTGACCAAACATTGTTCAGTATAAGACACAAGTTACTTAGTCATTAAGAGCAAGATAAAAAAACATAAAAATAACAATAGATGATATAGAAATAATTCAAGAAATTAAATTGCAAGCCATTAAAATTCTCTGTCTTTGTTTCTTTCCAGTTGGCATCAGCACTGACATTCTGATGCTGGTTCTGATGTCAATCCCTGCAGTTCTGGTCCTGTTCTGTAAACGCAAGGTATTGTGTACTTGTTTATTGCCACTGACAGAAAAAGACATTATACTCTAAACATAAATAAATGGAAATGTTGGGGAAAAAACACAGTGATACATTAGTTTGAATACATCATAGGAATAAATGAATTAAATGTAGTTTATGAGCAAAGACAGTGATACATTACAAAATGCATTTAAATACATTAATACATGAATAACTGCACTGATATGAATGAAATAAAATGAGTTTTATTTTTATATTTTATTTTATTTTTATATTTCTTTCTCATATTTTTATAATTATATATTTTATATTTATTTTATTGAAAAAAAAAACATTCACATATTACATAAAGTGAATTGCAATTGTTAGTTACATATGATGCAATAAGTATGATGCAATATACCATTTTAGGATCTAGTTTAAAAAAAATTTAATCGTTTTTTTTTGGTTTGCTTTGGCAGATACTTTATTAATACAGCAGCTTACAAGAAGACCACACTGTGTTAGTTTCATATTTCCAAGCATACTAATACAATACAATGCTAAACCCCAAAATAATTTATGTGTTTGTTTGATTTATAATAGGACAGTTTTTTTTAAGGTGATTGTTTTATGCATGGCACTAAAAGTTATTATATTGCACTAAATATTTGTTTATAGCATTCACTTACAAGAATATTTAATTTAACCTGGAATATTTATGCCATTATTATGACTTCTGTGCTGTTTGAATGCACACCATATTCAGCACAGCAAATAACCTACTGTAATAAATACTCAATGGGGAGTTTACAAGAACAATAATAAATCTGTGCTACTAAAGTCAAATATACATACTAAATTTGTAATGTAACGATCTGTGTGGTGAAACCTTTTAAATAAGTCTGATCTGTTTCTGTTTTATTGGATGTTTATGCATGTGCATGTGTAAGTGTGCATAAGCAGTGGTTTAGTGTGCGAGTGTGCACCTTAGATTTTCAACGCTGCAGCCGACACCAATATTTACCCAGCTTCCAGAAAGAGAGCTTGTCTCAATATTTATGAAGGTGGTGAAACACGGAATCATAGCGCTCTCTCCAAACTACACATTTCAAATCTGATCAGTCTATAACAGGGAATTTTTTTTTTTTTTTCTCTTGCCTTTTTCTATATGGAGTGATTTATCTATATGAATGATTGAATGTGTGATTGATAGAAAGATAATTCAACACTTGTGTCTTTCTGCATAAGGGCCCGATGTTTGTGCTGCCTTTTGTTCTGATGATGTTTGTGGAGCTGAGTCTGAGTTTTCTGTACCTGTTTGATGGAGCTTGGGGTCTGCCAGGGACCCTCAACTACAGAGACATACTGCAATTTGTAGTGAGATACATAAAATACATTTTGACACAAAGCTAAATGTTGACTTCATGATGACTGCATGGCTATTCAGCTTTCAATTTCAACATAATTCTACCCAGTTAATGTGTACTTGTATGCATGTCTCTAACAGAAGAGTCAGAGGAGAGTCGATAGGTTGAATGAAGAGGAAATTGGCGAGATCACCATGTCGTTCTCAGTTCTCTTTATGCTGGTCATACTGCTGAAGGTATAAACTCCACATGTGTGTGTATTTGTGTATAATGGGCTTCAAAGTGTCATACTACATTGAAAAATTTGGATACAAAATTATATTTAAACCAGAAAATAAGTAGTATTAATTTAATATAGTTTTTGTTTTAATATTTATTTATTTTATATATTTTAAATATAGTTTTTATCAATAAATCAATAAATTTGTCAATACATTTTTTTTTATCAATAAATCAATACATTTGTTGATAAAACAATTTTCATTTAGCAATTTACAAAAAAAAACAATCCATAAAATTTACGGTAAAAAAACAGCAGCTGTGGTTGCCAGAATTTTACTGTAAAAAAATACGGTGGCAACATTTTAGGTTTTACGGTTGTAACTTCAATTTACAGTTAAATACCATAATTTCATTAACTGATATAATGTTAATATACCAACCTATTGAAGTGCTGAAATCTGTTTTGTACCTTTGTAATGCGCTGATAACCACCAAATGCAGGTGTTGATGAGAGAGTCACATGATGAACCAAAGCCCATCACAAGCAGCTTTTAAATAATAACATATATAGAAGGTGCACAGTGTCATTCACACAAACACTAAACACCATCATGGTGACATACATGAAACTGAAATAATGCAATAAACATTCATTTAACAACATTAGGTGTAACATACCTGTGATGGCAAAGCTGTTTAATACGTTTGTGACAACCATGATACATTTTTCTTTTATAACATTAGAAATCTCTTTGCTATCACTTTTTTGATCAATTTAATGCATCTTCACTGATCAAAAGTATTAATTTCTTAAAAAATATTACTGATCCCATACTTTTGAATGTTAGTGGCTCTATGACGATACTTGTAGTCATCCTATAAAAATGAACTCCTGTAAACACACACACACACACACACCTGTATTCACACACAGTGTTGTTTTGTCTGCTGGTCTGATTTGTACAGTCTAAAGCAAAGTTTTTGTAGCTGTAAAAGAGGGAATGTAAGGGGGATTTGAGGAATGAATGCAATGTATGGAGCCAGTCATAAAGTGTGTTCTGTCCTTGAGAAGGATTTCGGAAAAAAGGTAGAGGGAAATGAATCTCCCTTCTGGATGGTTTTTGCATATAAGTGTGTGTTCGATTATATGTTTTGAATAATTCTGTGCATTTGGGCTTTTATTAGTATCTCTGTGTTTTCTGTGTAGGTGTACGTCCTTCATGTGTCAATGAGGTGTTTCTATGCCCTGAAGGCAGAAAGGATGGCTGCCGTCAGTGTTGACACTGGAAATGCTGTGACAGTGAGTGCATTTATAGTGGAGTTTGTTTTGCTGTCACACGATACAGCAGTTTTAATATTGTTGTATAACATGTACATTTTTTTTTACATATACATTATAAATCTCCAATTCCAAGCCACTGCCCAATCCGTTCTGCGGCCACTTATTATGTGATTGTTTAACACAAATAGATCAACTATATGTAGTTATTTAATAATAATAACAATGTATCTACTGTTTAAAACATTTGGATATTTGCTGTGTTTTTAACTAACAGGTGAAGCTGCCTTCTTATGATGAGGCTCTCGAGATGAAAGCAGAAGACACTCCCCCTAACTATCATGAGGCTTAAACTGAATGCGTGCTTCAGGCATGGTTTTATGATGCAAAATGCAAAAACCCCCTTTGGGTTTAAACCACAAATATTAAGCTCAAATATTCACATCAAGCTAACAACCACACGCAACACAAACAGGCATGGCTATGCTTACATCTGTGCTTTTACAAAATAAAGGTACTTAATTGATTTATGCGTTTCTGATTATTGTGCCCTTACTGGCAGGCATTCGGTTTAAAGAGTAATGTTTCTATCATGCACCACTGTCATGCTTATCATTTGGTCACAAGCCAGAAGCTAGATCTGGTTATACGATTATGAGATAGTAACTTGAAGCTGTTTGTGTAAGAAAAGACGGGAAATTGAATCCCTGTAATAACCATTTTAATTGCTTGAAATAATTACATAAAATTCAAACACATAAATCTTCACATCATGCTCAGTGATACATGACAAAATATATAAAACGTATTTAAATAATTTATTAACATATCCTTAAAATGTTTTATATACTTCAGTTTCCATTTAATTTGGTCAATAACTACACATTTTTTGCAAAAAGAATTATAAAGAGCTCAAGCTTTTTTCCAGGAGACTTGAGCATGCTATAGTGTGGTACAGATGGTGGTAGAAAAAACCCTGTAATGTTTTTGTCAAAGTCATTGGCACACTTCACATGGCTTTTTCTGGCAGGTTGGGGATAGATGGAAGCAGGAGAAACGGTATGTGTTCAGAAACCTTAATTGCTGTGTTATGCAATATATAAAACAAACACACGCACCTCATTTACATAGACAAACGGGACTACCGGAGAATTATTTTTGGAGTGTTCCTGCATACTTCACAAGTAGCTTTAAAGGGTTACTCACCCTTATGTCCTTCCAAACTCATTTGAAAAAAAAAAAAAAACCGTCATAAAAAATGGGTCATTTAGTAGAATGCTTGAGTTGCTTTCTTCTATACAATGAAAGTGGATGGCAACAAGGGCTGTTGAGCTCAAAATTACAAAAGTATAAAAGTTATTTACAATTTACAATTTGTGCAGTGCATTCATGTCTTTTGAAGGCATACAACAGCATTTTGTGAGGAACTGGAAGGACATACAGGTTTAAAAAGACTAGACAGTGACAGAAAATAATGAATACTTTAACTATTTTGTACTGACAGGTGAAAATGTGGCCCCCACCTCTAATAGAAATGCAGTATAACACTCAGTGTGATCAACTTTTATCTCACGCACGACTCAGACACAGGCCTACATGTGCTCCCATGGATACTCGCATTTCCCAACAGACATACATATAGTAGAAAAACACAGACGTACACGTACACACAGTCAGAACAGAGCCGTCTGTGTTGGATCAGGCACGGAGGCTTCCCACATAATTCCTGTGCATAAATTCCTGCGTGTGTGAGATTAATTTGAGAGGAAAAGTGCCCAGAAAAGACAGATTCATCTTAATGTTTATTTGAGTTCAACCCCAAGCTAGAGACCCCTTATAGGGCTCCAAATGAATTCGGTTTCCCTTACACAAACATATACACAGATCAAGGTGTGTTTGTCTTTCCTACCCAAACTCTAGGTTTTTTGGAGCAGGTATCCCCCTCCCCCCAAAACAGCCCGTACACTTCGGGGAGATGGATTTGAGGGCGGCGTCTCAAAACTTAAGTGTGTATCTGTGCATATGTGTGTGTTGATAACCTGCACGTTTCTCTCTCTGTGAATCAGTCTGTCTCTGGTTGTCGAGCAGGTCATTAGGACTCACGCCGCATTACAGTATGACATTGCCGGGGTTTGTGATGCTGCTATGCATCTTGGGAGCTCAAGCCACCGTGGATCTGAGACATGCTGCTGCTATGGGTAAGAAAACAGACTATCATTAACAGATCCATCAATGTCATGAACTTATCACTGGATACTAATAACTCAATACCAACAGGATTAATGCTGTGTTGCTGAAGATGTAATGAAGGGCAAACTTCATCCCAACTCACAAAATGAGTCTGTCTATCCGATAACTAATCAGTCAGTCTGGCTGGTTCAATGTAGTTGTATTCTGGTGTGCTAGTTGTGCTGGTTGACCTGCATGCTAAATATCTATAACTACAAAGAATAGCAAAAAATGCAGGTCAACCAAAAACTGAAAATTTTGTCATTTACTCACCTTCATGTTCTTCCAAAACCGTATGAAATTCTTTCTTCTGTTGAACACAAAAGATGTGGCTGGAGAAGTCAATGGCAACCAGTAACTTTTTGGTTACCAACATTCTTCAGCCACATCTTCTTTTGTGTTCAACAGAAGAAAGAAACTCATACAGGTTTATAACAACTTGAAGGTAAGTAAATGATGACAACTTTAATTTTTGGGTGAACTGTTCCTTTAAACTAGCTAAGAAGCCTAAATACATGCAGACAGCATCCAAACACAACATATGCTAAACTATCACATCTGTAGAACTATTTTATTTAAAATCATTATATTTGCCTAGATTTTTATTATACACAATAGTTTGGATGATAGCGTTTAATGTGACCTCGAAAAGCATGTACCGTGAAGCCTTAATTTTCTTCATCTAGCATTTTTCTAATTTTAACTTCTATGTAAAATTACATCATCTCTTCTTGTGCTAAAGATAATTTTCTGTGTTCTAAAGCTGTGTTTAGAGAATCTATAATTAAATTATTTGTTTCATTTGCATAGGTATACGTGTTAAAAATATTAGAGGAACTTCAATCAAGTGGGCAATTAGGGTTATGTTTCCCGTGGTTGTACATAACTTGTATGTCCTCTAGGAAAATGAGTTTTTAAAGGTTTCAAATTTCACTACATTTGTACACAAAGAGGCCTTGTAACTGCGTGAGTGTGTGCGTGTAAATCTGTGTGTGCATGCATACCTGAGGCTGAATGTATAATCAATGGGAGTTATTATGAGAACGGCCAACACTGTACATTTATTGAGTTACCTGCAGACTGCATTCTGGCTTTTCACTCTCAGTTTTTTCCTTCACCCCAATATGTACAATACTGTTTAAAAGTCTGGGGTCAGGAAGACTCTTTTTTTTTTCTTTTTAAAGAAATTAATACTTTCAATCAGCAAGGATGCATTAAATTAATCAACAGTGACAGTAAAGACATTTATATTGTTACAAAATATCCCTATTTCAAATAAATGCTGTTCTTTTGAATATTCCATTTCATTTTGGAAAAAAAAATTGTTCCACAGTTTCCACAAAAATATTAAGCAGTTTTTACCATTGATAATAATAAAAGTTTCTTGAGCAACAAATCAGCATATTAGAATGATTTCTAAAGGATCATGTGACACTGAAAACTGGAGTAATGGCTAATGAAAAAACAGCTTTATCATCACAGGAATAAATTACATTTTAAAATATATTCAAATAGAATAGTTCACAATATTACTGTATATTTGAGCACAGGTGAGCATAAGAGACTTCTTTCCTCCATACATTCACACATCTTCGTTCTTTCACTCGTTCCAGCTGCAGGCTTGTGTAACACCAAGCCCACTGATGTGGTGTTCATCATCGACAGCTCTCGAAGCGTCCGCCCCTCTGAGTTCGAGCAGGTCAAGGTCTTCATGACCAAAGTAATTGACGGTTTGAACGTCGGGCCTGACTCTACTCGCGTGGGCGTCGTAAACTACGCCAGTCGAGTGAAGAACGAGGTCTCTCTGAAGTCCCACAAAACCAAGGCGGCACTGGTCAAGGCCGTGTCCAAGATCGAACCACTGTCCACTGGTACCATGACTGGCCTCGCCATCCAGTTTGCCATGAACGTGGCCTTCAGTGAAGCCGAGGGAGCGCGCAAATCCCCTGACATCAGCAAGGTCAGTGTCCTAACAATCCCATAAATCCACCATATTGGCATCATTAACAATATTAAGCCTCTTCTTTGGCAACACGCATCTTGCCTTACGTAGTCCGCAATGGATAAATTAGGCCAGGCGAACATATGAATCTACTCTTATGTGAGCAAATTGGCAGTTTTAGATCATTTTAGTAAAACATATCATTAACAAACATTCACAGGTGGCCATTATTGTGACCGACGGCAGACCTCAGGACAACATTCGTGACATTGCAGCAAGGGCGCGGGAGGCCGGCATTGAGATATTCGCCATCGGAGTGGGTCGCGTCGACATGACCACCCTCAGACAGATGGCCAGTGAGCCTCTCGAGGATCACGTGGACTACGTGGAGAGCTACAGCCTGATTGAGAAGCTCACCAAAAAGTTCCAGGAGGCCTTCTGTGGTAAGAGGAAGGAGGAGGGTGAGAGGAAGTAAAGGGGAGGGAATAGAGGTCTGGAGACTGTCTTCACCATGGTCGCTGATATTAAAGGTGTATATGCAATAGAGGGCATGAGTATCCATAGGGCATGTTATCATTAATCTCACTTCCAGACGTAGATCTCCACCCTGTGCTTGATGCTCCACTGCACTCGTTCTCTGGGGGAGGAAGTAAAAGCATGTGTAGCCACTGATGTGATTGTAGTCGCTGCAGTGCAGTGGTTCTCAGCTTGCTGATATTACAGATAATTTCAAACCTTAAAAGGTTGAGAACCAATGCAGTAGAAAGTCTGGATCAGAGCAACAGCCACCTGAGACAAACAACATTGAGACAACCACCAAAACATTTTTTTTTCTTCAGGTCTCAGGTGTCTGGGTCTCTGACATATTTCTGTGTGTTTTAAAGATTTGCTGTTCATTTGAGTGCAGCGGATTGTTAAAACGCATTGATTTTCTTGAGTTCCCACTTCACATAGAGTAATTCTCTCCTCGCTAACCCTTCCTTCCCCCACCCGGTGTGTGTGTGTTACATTCATGGTAGCGGTTGTATCGGACCTATGCGCGACAGGCGATCATGACTGTGAGCACATTTGCATCAGCACACCCGGATCTTTCAAGTGTGCCTGCAGAGAGGGATTTACACTCCAGGGCGACGGCCGATCATGCAGCGGTGAGTATGTATGAATGTTGGGTAAGTTTCAAAGACATGAGCAAAAGACTTCATAGCCATGTGCTGTTTTTGATGTACTGTATTCAAAACCCCTGCTTTAAAGATTAATCAGATTCTTAATGGCTGAGACATTTTATCTTATCAGCCTACTAACCAAACACATTCACTCTAAGCAAAATAAACAAACTTCTATCATGTGACTTAACGACTTGCTGATAATTTAAGATTTTTAACCCCAAAATGACCACCTTCCTAAAATTTGTAGTCTGATTTATGTTTTTATACAGACCCATTTATCGATTTTGAGAAAAGAATAATGTAATTTTACTTAAAAAAAAAAAAAAAAAAAAAAAAAAAAAACTTAAATAACTGGCTTACATATTGTCACTATACTGAAGCCAAAGCTAATTTTTGGAAATATTATCTGGAAAATATTTACTTTGATTTAAGGTGATATATTTTTGGTTGATCAAATTTTTGTTTGACCCCCAGAACCCTCTTGCGGTCCCCTGGGGGTTCCTGGACCCCAGTTTGGAAACTCATGAGTTAGCACAAACATCCTCTGTCTCTCTTATCCTAGCTTGCAGTAACGCAGCCACAGATGTGGTCTTCTTGATCGACGGCTCCAAGAGTGTGAGACCAGAGAACTTCGAGCTGGTTAAGAAATGGATCAACCTGATCATCGACAAACTGGATGTGTCAGAGACAAACGCCCATGTGGGACTGGTGCAGTATTCCAGCACAGTGAAGCAGGAGTTCCCTCTGGGACGCTACAACAACAAAAAGGCCCTGAAAGATGCAGTGAAAAAGATGGACTATATGGAGAGAGGAACCATGACTGGCCAGGCCATCAGTTTCCTGGTGGAAAACAGCTTCACTCCTAACCAGGGTGCCAGACCCGGAGTGGCAAAGGTCGGTATTGTCTTCACTGATGGCAGGTCACAGGACTACATTGGAGACGCTGCCAGAAAGGCCAAGAATAATGGTTAGTAAAAAAAAGACACAGAAATGCAACACAAAGAGCAATGTGTATGAGTTGTGAGTGTTTCACAGTGCGCTGTGTCTGTGCTTTAGGCTTTAAGATGTATGCTGTGGGTGTTGGCAACGCTGTTGAGGACGAGCTGAGAGAAATCGCCTCAGAACCTGCCGCTGACCATTACTTCTACACGGCTGACTTCAAAACCATTAACCAAATTGCCAAGAAGCTGCAAATCAATGTTTGTCAAGGTAAATAAAATCACAAAAAAAAGATGAATATGACCTTCAAACTAGCATTACATCAACTGAATTTGTTTTTGCTGTCCTGTTACTTGCAGTGGAAGATCCCTGTGAATGTAATTCCGTTACCAAGTTCCAGAAAAAAGTGGAGGAGGCACTACAGGCATTAACAAAGAAATATATCCTTTCCTAACTAGAATGTTTAGGTTCAGGTCAAAAACTTACTACAAAAATTCCTATTGTGCTTAATAATTAATATGGACTTACAGAATGCTGAGAGGTGAGATGTGCCTTTTTAAGAAGATTTTGAGATGAAACACCTTTGGACTCAAAGTATGAGAATTAAAATCCAGTGTAAAGAAATTAGGGTGTGTACAATATAACGGTACCATATTGGTTAACAGCTGATTTTTATTGGGTTTAATGGATATATATCTGCCGATATTGGAAATTTAATTAAGTAATCAAAAATACAGTATATAAAATACTGGTCATTTACTGGTTATCAGCCAAAAAATGAAAATAATTATCAGCTTATAAAGACCAGAATTTTAGCATTGATCTAAAAGATCTCTAAAAGAAAAATGTGTAGGTATAGACAAAAATGTAAAAAGCATCAGAATGTATAAGGCATCAAAAAATTTTTAGAGCTGGTTAGGATGGTACTGTTGTATTATTTCCTTGACAACAACATCACTGGAAGCTGTGACGAAAAGGATCGCTGCTCTGGAGAACAAGATTGTTTGAGAAGGCACCAACATCTAATTCTCACACTGCCATTCCTTTTCTTTCTTGTAAAAAAACACCTCCTGTGACCTCTGACACTAATGCTTAAGTTCCTCTCCTCCACTCCATTTCTTTCTGCTACTCTGCCTTCATCACTATTGTCCATGGGGATGGAGCACTGATTGTGATGGTGACCATGGTTTACCTGACCACGCTTGCTCTGAATTATAGTCACCATAAAACCGAAGGTGTTGGTTTTCAAACAGCCATCCCCCCTAACAAAACACTGTGTGCGTTGAGTAAAAATCTTCCCATATGGTCTGAGAAGGTCTTCACATACAACCTGGACAATAAAGTCTTCCCTGTGGGGAGGTGTGTGTACATTAAATCCAGTGAAGGTTTCATTCTGCCTTTGATTTTCTTCATTCTTCCTTTCTCCAACACATTCTTCCAGATTTTGCCCCGAAAATATTATTTTATATGGAATATATATATAATGGAAATTTAATATAAGATTGGACTTGAAATAAATGTGTGAATGCTTGATAATTTTCTCAAATAAAACACTCCATGAAGCTCACACAAAAGCAGACACAACACGCACACGCACACATACACTTAACTCACAGGCAGACATTCACTGACCTGACAAGTGCTAAACATACTGCTTGTGATGATTCAATAAAATCCCATTTTGTGTCTGTGTCTTTGTTTGTTGTGTCCTTGTTTTTATGTGTCGAACAGCTGTGCATTAGGCTTGATTTCACCTCAATGCAAGGTTACATAAGACAAAATGTTCAGTGTAATTACTAGGAGCCCCAGGTACAGAGGGATGTATAGTGTGAGTAGAGTCTGTGTACATGTATAGCAGCTGTAGTTATATAACATCAGCAGTAATGAAAGCTGTAGATGAAGTGAATGAGACTTTCTCTCATCAACTAAAGAACCTTCTCTAATACACTTCATTATATTTTTTTCTTAAGGACAAATTTTTATGTTGCATAAAATGTTTTATGTTTACACTGGATAGTAAAACCATAATCCTTATTTGGTTGTTGTATTTTTTAACCTTACTTAGTTTGCTCATGGTTTCTGAGGCTAAGCAAACTGGCCTACCATGATTCCTACCTGGTTTAAGCTACGTATTAATTTACTGACCATCAACTATGTTCCAGTTTGACCACTTTAAAATTGCAAGGAAATGGAAGTAGCGAGAGATCTTTTCTTTTGTACTGTGATGTACATGGAATTTTGAAAAAGAGAAAAATGCAATATGAGGACTTGGTTATGTTGTTGACTGGATGCAGCAAGATCTGAGTGCTAGCTTCCAGTCAATTGTAGAGGGGCAGGGTTTAGGTAAACAATGATCAGAAAAGTCCGCAATACATCACCGATGAGTATGACATTCTGACTCAAATTATTTAAATTTAAAAAGGGTAACATGCACTGATGAATTATTCACAATAAGATCATTAAGATGCATTTAGAAAATAAATAGCGTTAATTTTAATTTCCAGCCAAATTTATGCTGATATGACAAGCTAATACACAGGTTTGTTGCTTGTCCATGATGGTCTAGCTGCTAGCTAATGACCAGTTTGGACCAGTTTATTATTTTAAAGCTACCTGTCAGATAAATGCTTCTGTAGAGCAGAACTAAGATGTTAATCAGAAAAAAAATGCTCTGTCTTCAAATGGATTTAGGAAAAGAGATATTTCCAAAATGATTTAACATCCACTTTCATTTCATCAACAATGAAAGCGTCAAGACTAATACTTTGTCATATTTTTAACTAACCCTAAACGAATCAGGCCCTCTTCAGCTATGTCAAGAGGACTCGCTTCCTTTTGTCCATACAGCATTACCAACCCTTCAGGACAGGTCATGTATGATGTCAGCAGCACAGTATACCCGGGTGCAGCTGGAGCCAGGAGCTGTGATCTCCGTTACCGGCGGGTTGCGTCATGCTGCGCCGGAGAGGTGATGCAAGAGTTCGGCGCTGCGCTGTGTGTTCACGTATGCCACGCCTCCTCCCGGTGCCGCTTCATGACGTCATGTTTTTCGTACTGAAGTTGCGCATGCGCTGTGAGGGGGAAACAGGGGAATTCTCCGGAACACCTGCTTAACAGAAGCCAGACTCTTACAGGCGTAATGAAGTCATAGTGCACAAACCTTCCGAGACTTTCATCATCATTATTGGGTGACTTCTGAACACTTATATTCTTCAGATGAAGGTGAGTTCATTTATGTGACCGAGTCATTCTTATGTCTGTGTCGGTAAGCCGGCGTCTAGTGCTGTCTGTTTGTATACGGCTCACAGATAAAGTTTACAGTCGATGCTCTACCTGAGCTATCATTTGAAGTGTTCGTTCAAGTCTTGATATTGCGAGTCGGTAAAGGTCCATTTGAGCCAGCGACGTTCATTTTGGTATCCAGTTGTTCTATTGAGTGAATCTGTTAAAGCCACACTGGATGAATTTTTTCAATTTACGAATCGGACCGTTTCGCGTTAACAGCTCACTGACTTGAACTAAGAGCCATTTCTTTTGGACAACCGTCGGACAATGACAACGGATAAATGAGTTGATAACAGAATTTAGGGTGAGCAGTTTGAGGCGAAAAGTAGCTTAAAAACATACATTTCTAATAAAACGTATGAAATATGTATATGCCTTGATTGTATGCCATTTTTATCAACATGTAAAAAAACCCCGAGTTTATTTTAATAAACTGCACGATGACGTAAAGAAGTGCTGAATTGCTTTTAAACATGTTATCAGCATTTACTGTAATGATAGCTTTGTGCCAGTTAAGATAATGCACATTAATATCTCTCTGAGAGGATGCATATTTTTCCAAAACTATTGAACTGGACAACAGAGGGCTTTATATTTTCTATATCTTTATTAGTCTCAATTGTCACCCTTTTTCTCAGGAGGAAGCAGGAGTTGACCTACCACAGGCGTTGCCCTCTGGGCCCAGTGCCTTTATCCCAATTGAAGAGGTGTGTGTGTTGTTGTTTTTTTTAACATGCCTGTTTGTGGAATTTGTCTTTACATCTAATGAATGCGGCAGCCTTGTGTGTTGATGAAAAGCTAATAATTAAATCTTGAAAATGTGAGAAATAAATACGTTTGAAATAGAAATGAAGTACATTATTTTTTCTGCTTGTCATGTGACCGTAAACTGACATAAGAGGACTGGGAACATGCAAATGTTTTGTTAAATTATGGAAATATTAGCTTAAAACCCAGGAGGTATTTCAAATAAATATTTTAGGTAAAAGATGTTTGGCTGACAGAAAGGTTTGGGAGGTCAAGGTGCAGTCACATTCAGGCAAAATTTTGCTGGCAAAAAATTGTCAGTGATGTAGTGAAATCTGAAACACTGTTCACACAGAAGCGAGTTTGAAATTAAGCAGCTTTCTGTTAGTCAGCATGACAAATTCACATCAGCATCTTGAACACGAGTGAAATCTGTATGGGGAAGTTTTTTGCCCTCGTTTGAAATGCCTGAACGTGCAGATTCCTACTGAAATGACTGAATTTCGCCTGCAAAATTTCACTGAGCAATGGTAAAAGTGTATCTTTAGATGATAGATACAGTATTATTGTCAGTGTTTACAGAACAAGTTCTCTGCATATCTGTTTGTTTCAGATTCTAGAAGAAGGGGCAGCACAGGAAGTGATGTCAGAGGCTCTGTTGTCAGAGGGACATGCAGACCATGTCAACATGATGATGGGGCTACATCCCACCTACCTGACCTGTTTCCTGCGCACCCACAATGCTTTGCTCCAGCTGGATGGGCCTCTGCCTCTGTCATGGAGACATTTTATAATCATATTGGTAAGGAAAGAGACTTACTTGGTACGTTTAGATTGCAAGTTTTAAACACAAATGAGTATCTGTTTAGAATCTACACAACAGTAATTTTCTGTGTTTGTGCAGGCGTCTGCACGTCACCAGTGCTCGTACCTTGTGCAGCATCACAGCTCTGCTTTTCTGCTTGCTGGTGGAGATGAGTCCTGGCTTAGAGGACTTCACTCTGCACCACCCAAAATACAGCACCTGCAGACGCTCAACAAACTGCTTGCACACAGACCCTGGATCATCACCCAGGAACACATACAGGTAAAAAGCACAGATCATCAGTGTTGGGGAAGCTATTTTGAAACCATAATTTCTAAGTGACAAGTGGAAATTTAAAGTAGACAGTCAAGCAACCCTTTTAAAAAGGTATCCACCTTATTCCCGTTAGAGCGGGCACAGGCTTCCGGTCTCATCCACTTCCAGCTATTTTTAGCTGTACAAAAGCTGCTTGATATTTTGCTGCTTGATATCGCAAACTGGTGTGCCTTACCATATTATTTTAATGTATTATTTTAATGTATTATCTTAATTATGAACACAGTGGTTTGTAATGCAAACAGTTTTATCCTTGTTATTCTTCTTGCTATTTCCCATAGCTCCTAATGAACCGGAAGTCTCGCACATTCACAGAAAAAGGCTTACTTCCGCATTGAAAAATAAGGTGGATATAGCACTGCTGCAAGTAGCTAACAAAAAGAAGCTAGCTTCGTTGGACAAACAATATCTTTATAAATGTAATATCAGAAAATGATTTTCTTTATCTAGAACATAAACATCTGTATTAGGGTGACAACTTCAAACTGAATTAAATTTTTTATTTTTTTTATTTTACTTTTTAACATTTGTCATACTTTTTAACTGTTTTGTTTCAGAAATTAAGATTCGAGTGAGAATAAATCTGTGAATTATGATTTGAATAATTTATTTGATCTGTGAATGGATTCACTAAAATGATTGAAGTACAGCTGCATTTACAAAAAAAGAAAAAGTCAGTGATTTAGCATTTTCCAAAAAAAATAAAAATTGTTACTGTAAATGCCTCACTATTTTGAACTATAGCTATGCTACTCAAAATGTAGTTATAATGGCTAGTAGAATTGCTACTTTTATTGTTAGAATTTGATATGTTTTGAAAACTATGGCGTTCTGTTCATGCCATGACGTCTTCCCTGTTGTGAGTTTATCAGTTTTATGCTTCATAAATGAATGCTCTGAGAGATTTTAGAGAAAACATTTTACAGATATCCATAAACAAATCCATTTAGATTTTTTTCCAAATTGACTTTTCACACCATCTTTCTAAAACAACTTTTTGATACTGTTACTTATTTATATAGATTCATTTAGAAGATTTTAAGAACTTTTTTTATATATATATATATATATATATGTGTATGTTCACAGGAGTTAGTTTGTCCTGGTGCAGAGGCTCGGTGGTCCCTGGCAGAACTGATTCAGGCTATTGTTCTGATGAGCCATGCCCACTCTCTAGCCTCTTTTGTTTGGGGTTGTGGTATTCTCCCAGAGCCCGAGCAGTCAGGAGATCCCTCGCTCCAACTGTGTTCACCCACAGAGTCCTGTTCTGCCCGAGACAAGGCCAGAAATCAGCAAGAGGTATTGAATTGTGACTGATGTGTTGATCACAAGTAAAAGAGAATATTTTGTTTGTTTTGCTCAGGTAAATCTCTTTAATGTGTATATGTGTGTGTCTGTGCACAGTGGTCTGAGGCCATGAACGAGGTTAAGCTCTTGATGGAGAAGATGATGATGGTTCAGCAGCAAGGTGAAGAGTTTACACAAGAAGAGATGGTTACTTGCTTTGAAAGAGAAAGGACTGAGAGTTTGCTGGAACCTGCAGACGGTATGAACACATGAATTATTCAGTACACCCAGCGGCAGGGTTTCTGCTGGGTCAAAATAGTCTTCTGTTGTAGTTTCTGCACATGGTCATTCAGTTGATTAATTACAGTACATCTCATAAATCAGATTAAATATTATTAAATTTATGTTGACTGCCACCAAGTGAATTTTTAGGCTTTCCTGAGCAAATTTTATAACATTGAATGCATTTTTCCACTAAGATGAATGTTTTAAATGACTTTTATTGGATGTTTCACATCTTTTTTCGCTGCATGACCTGTCATATTTTTTTATCCCATACAGTGCAGCGGTCTTGCTTTCCTGATTGTTTCTCACGATTTGTTGTGGATGCAGATTTTACTTACCAGGATTTTAGCCCTAGAGGAGTGCAAGCCCCCCCAACCATGAGAGCTCAGGTTCAATACACTTATATATTCTCACACAGTATTAAAACATCTAAATAGCAGTTATGAATTTGTTGTAGGATATAATATGTATTATATTTACTTGCATCCAGTGTTATTTTAGTATTATTTATACTGTTGTAGTATTTATACTCTGAATTATCTTCTATTTTTAAGCTTTTAGTAATTTGTCTTTTTTTTTTTTTTTTTTTTTAGTTTTTGTATTTATTGAAATTAGTCTCTAAGGCTGGCCGCACACTAGACGATTTTAGGGCCGATTTTAAGCCCGATTTGCACCCCCGAACGATCGGGGGGTGTGGCCCGATTTGCGGCTTATCACAAGCGATTTTTTTTTTTTTGGGTCCAAAAAATCCTCTCTTGTGTGGTGTCATTACGATTATTTATCTGCTCCCGATTGAGACGGAGCGTCCCCGAACTCAAATCGTAAATATCAAACATGTTTGATATTTACGACTCTTGATCGGGCTGCCTCTGACGTGATACCCGCAACAGCCAATGAGAGCGAGCAAGCGGCGCCTACCGGATGTTACGTACTTCTATAGCTGAAACTTGGCAGCCACAAACATGCCATGAAAGCAGAGTACATCACCCATATTCTTTTCTATACTTAATTGTTCACTGTGAAACAAAACGTGTGCCAGGAGAGCCAGCTTACAACGTTGATTGTCCTCTATTTGTTTTTCTTCTCTAGTCACGTTTGATCTCGCGAGTCTCTGTGAGATCACGTGTCACTGTGAAATCGTTCCTACAGTCGACAAGTGTATGGTCTCGCAGTCTGGTCGAATCGTCTAGTGTGTGCATTCAGAGGATTATAAGGTTAAAAATCAGTTGCACTGTCTTCATGTCTATGGTCTCCCATGGTTTTAAAATTGTTTAAGATTTGAAAATCGTCTAGTGTGCGGCCAGCCTAAGGCAACATTTCTAAGGTTTTTAAAGTTAGGTTTATTTCAGCATTATTTCAATTAATGGAAACTATTTTTAATAGTCTAAGCTAACAATTACAGCACTGATCATGATCTTTGTGTATGATTTTGTGCTTTCAGGACTATTCATGGGAAGATCACGGGTTCTCTCTTATGAACAGGTTGTATGGAGAGATGGCACAGCTTCTGGATGAGAAATTTCAGGTGGCGTGTGCGCTCACGTATCACACCATGGCCATGCACTCGCACGTGGACACCTCCACACTCCGCAAAGCCATCTGGAACTACATTCACTGCATCTATGGCATCAGGTCAGTCATGCATGCATCATAGCCATGAATCGGCCTCAGAACGTTCAGCTGTATGGGACAAAGAGTGTGTTAGGTTTATGTTTATATAAAAAGTCCTCGCTATAATCATATATAATGACTGCACATTATGAGGAAAAAGGTAGACATAAAATGTGAATCTAATGTGCACTTGCATGTAAATGTTCGCATACATAGGTATGATGATTACAATTATGGGGAAGTCAACCAGCTGTTGGAGCGCAGTTTAAAAGTGTACGTTAAGACAGTGGCTTGTCACCCGGAGAAAACCACACCAAAAATGTACTTCTCTTTTTGGAGGCAGTTCCGCCACTCAGAAAAGGTACAAGATGTGTGAGATTTCTTGTTGATGATTCAAGTGTGTTTATAAAGTTTGTTCATATTTGTTTCAGCAATGGTATTTAATTATGCTTGCTCTCTGGTTTCTAAATTGTTGAATTAATTTGCATTTTGGAGAAATGTTTTAGTGGCCTCTAGTGGTTCACTTAGGAATTAAACTTTTTTTTTTTTTTTTTTTTGTCAGTAATGCCAGATCAAACACTCCTTTTTAAACTTGTATCATATGGCCAAGTTTTAATTGTGGCTGGTGACTTGCTTTGTTGATATTGTTATGGTAAAATATGTTACAGTAGTGGTTTCATAACAATGTTACCAATAAATGATCTCTTTTTTTTTTTTTTGCTGAACTTCACAAGTGGATTTATCACTAAAGGCTGGAATACACTACATGACTTTTAAAATATATCCTGTGACTGGGTGGAATCAAAGTCTGAAGCTAAAAAATCGGAGTCTGTGACCATCATACACTACGCGATTTTCTGTGGAATCTGTCAACTTAAATCTGCAGACTGGCTCTGACTTTCCTCAACTGGCATCAACTTGTTCAGACTGTAAAATCGGGGGAAAATCAGGGCAAAAATCGTGTAGTGTATTCCAGGCTTTAGATGTAGTGAAAATGCCTGTTTTTTTTTTTTTTTTCTTGTTAAAGACATGTTGTTCTTTTTATCCAGGTCCATGTGAACCTGTTACTGATGGAGGCGCGACTGCAGGCAGCTTTACTTTATGCTCTCAGAGCAATTACACGGTACATGACCTAATATGCGCACAAGAGCATTAAAACGAGGGATGACCTGTATACACTACACTACTATGCTCTGACTGTAGCGTGTGTTAACACACAAATTGCACACAACCACACTTTAAAAGCACAAAGGCTCAAAAGCAATTTTGTTTCATTTTCTCTTTTCTTTGCTATATTTTGGGCTTATTTGGGCTGGTTGATTAGCTGCCACTGGATCATAACTGGATTTAGGAGGCAGCGAATTTTGCACATATCCTACGAGTAAATTGCCTCGTTGTGGTCTTTCTCTTATCGTACTGTGAATGTGTCTTTGCCCTGCTGCAGTATTCTGTTCTGTGTGTTTGTGCGTTTTGATGAATGTTTATGAGTTTGTCACTAAGAACTCTACATTGCCTATTTCTCTCTCAGATTGAGAGCTGATTTAATGTGGGGTAAAATGGATGAAAAAGCACATTTTGTTGTTGGTGTTATTTGTGCATTTTTATGTATAATAAAATATTTTACTATGACATAACTGTTTTGATTAATTTGTTTGTATGTAATGTGCACAAGGCAAATTCCACAAATTCACTTTGGCCACATGTCCCATGATTGTTTGAAGCAGTAAAGGCATGTTTTTTGAGAGCCCTCAGATATGCTTGATAAACTATTATTTAACATAAAATTACCAAAAAAATTGCTTATAATAACATTGGAATTTTTTAATTGTATACATATTGTCGTTATTTTATCTAATGTTGTATAACTGTACACAAATTTTTTTAGACTATTTACACATTTGACAAGTTGAAATTGAAAAAAAGAAAACAACTGCTCAAATGACAACATAATTTTCTTAAAATTAAGCACCTCCGAATTTAAGGTCATACTTTGTACCCTAATCGTGGAAGGTTCAATAAACTCAAAATATATATTTTCAGCGTAACACCCTGAATATCTCCATTCGCTGGAGCCAGGCAGAACTGCACTAACACCAAACAGCCACCACAGGTCAGTAACGACCAAGAAACGTTTTCCGGTAGTACGTTAACATCCAAACCAAACCAAACCAACCAGCGTGGGTACCAGATAGCTGAATTTACAATATAGCTATGATGTCTGAATATTTATGGCATTAATATGTTTGCTACAGTCAATTACCCACGCTTTTTTCTATGAAAATGCTAACTAACTTTACTAGAAGTAACTTCCATAAAACAGACTAAAATGTTTGTGTCACCTGCGGTTGTTGGTATGAGATAAGACATGACGCTCTATTTAGGTGGTAAAACGTCAGTACTGTGTGAAGCATTTAGCAAACAAATGTAATTTCCCGGAAATAACTTGAATATGTAGAACTGTGCAGCTCTGAGCTGACAGGAGGTGGAGTCGGCTCGCGCTTCGCCTGGCGCAGGGTGCGCGCGGAATTCAGCCCTTTCCGGACACCGCGCGACTCGAGCAGAGCGCATCCGCGGCCGGCTGAACGCCGCACGGACTCTTGTGTCGGTCTACCGTTCATATGAATTCACACTGTCCTGCATGATCCACCTCTGTCACTGCCAGCGTGTTAGAGATTAATAAAGGTAAGAATGAATTACTTTTGCTTACGCATTTTACTTACTAACAGTTACTTTAGTTATCAAGAAACTGATGTGAAATAAAAAGTCTTTTTACTTAAGAGCCAGATGTCAGTGGTAGGTTCATATACGAGGGTCTATGAGAAATGAACTTTAGTGACATTCTCTGCTCACAGATGCGGGTGTTAACGGGAATACATGCTTTGTTTAGTGATGCGTTTAGGTTTTCAGTTGTTTAGTTGGTGTGTGTGTGTGTGTGTATATATATATATATATATATATATATATATATATATATATATATATATATATATATATATATATGAAAATGCCAAATAGCAGGAAATAAAGTGTAAATCATTTTCAAGAGTGCAGTGAATGGTTAAATTGGTTTAGATGGTGGAAGCTGTTAGTTCCCCTAGGCCTAGGGAGTCTGCTGACTACTCTGTCTACACAAGTGAGAGGCAAAGAAGGTTGAGACACATTGTGAGGGGTGAAAGTGAGAGCTGAGATGATCTGAAACCTTTAAATGAGTTGGATGGGCAAAGGAATCAGCAGCAGGTGCATTGAAGTTTCTTTGCAGCACATTGCATTCTTTACTCAGCTTTTGCTGTTTGCATTAAGCAACCAATTTGTATCTGCTAAAGCTGTGTGAATGAACCAAATAAGATGGAGAGCATGATAATGAGAACAAAAAAATGAGAAGTTTGCTGCTGTGGTTTCAGAGCTTCAGTCTCTGACGCGATATCTCCAAGTATGTACTGTTCATCTGTAAGTATTGACTGCTTTTTTGCCTAATTTTATCATGTATTGTTTTTTTTTCCTCACTGTGAGTTTGTTACACCGTTTCTGTCATTTTGATTATTTGGTTCATTTTTTAAGTTTGGTTTATGTCGAGGACTATATCAGGCACCTTCCTCTCCAGTTTGGCAATCTAAAGTGAAATAGCAAAGGAAAGACCGGACTGATGATGGGAATCATGAGCATTCTTGCTGTTGAACTCTTTTCGTAATAAGTGAAACTGTTGTTTAAAATCTTTATGTGGTTTGAATAAAACTGAATCAAATAGAAGTGAGTTTGTCCTAAAGCAAAAAAACAGAATGGAATGTCTCTAGGACTAGATTAGGCCATAAGCTTCATCACTTCCTGTTCTGTACGAGGTCACTTCCTGGCTGCTCTCCCCTGGCGCTATGGGAGGAAGTGGGTGCGGCTGTCCGGTAAAATTGTCCAAAATGCAACATGGTAAAACTGACCAAGTTAAAGTCTCTGATACACATTTTAGCTCTTTTGCGAATAGCTCAGTACTGACGCGTCACCTGTTGTTTTCGTGCAGGATGATTGTTAGAATAAGATAATAAAGTTTACCAAATTATGTTCTGTGCAAAGATTTCCTGTCTGTCAGTGTCTGTCTGACATTAATTCAGTTCAGTCAGGTGAATTTCACAACCTTCTGTTCAGTCGAAAAATGAAAGACCACAGTTGGTTTCATTAGAAAGAAGCGATTGAGTTTTCAGAGAAAAAAGTACAAATATTTTGCTTTTCAAAAGCATCAAGACTAAAATACTGGCTGTTCATGAAAGGCCTGTTCGTGGAATCTCACTCTGGAGGAAACTGACATCATGTGGAAAAAGGAAGTAGCTGTGTTTGTGACACCTGACTTACTGTTCCCAGGATACACTTTGCTATTGTCTTCCCTCTCCTGCCCTCTTTACTGCTATATCTCTCTGTTCCTCTCTAATAATTTTGGCCTTGTACTCTGTGTGTGTCTACTGTTTAGGTTTGTCTAGAGGCTTATGTTTGTCTACTTGCATGCACTGTTGTTTATTTGTTCAGAGAGCATTTCAATCAAAGTTTTTGTGTATATGAATGTGTGTGTGGGAGAGAGAGAGAGAGGATTGCAGTGTGACAGCTTGTTTCCCGGTGTCCTATCATTCCAGTTCCACTCATACAAGACTTCCTGTTGGAGGGGGAGGGAGCTTCCTCTCCCTAAGAGTAGGAGAAGTGGGAAAAGGGAAAGCAAAGAATGAAGGAGCTGCAAGAAAAGAAATAAAGAAAAAAAGATAGTAAAACTAAAGCCTTTTGTGTGGGGCAACCTGTAGTGTTGTCCTGGGCCCTGTCATATGTAGTGTACTTATTAGGCCTAAAAAAGAATGGGCACAGCAATTAAGATGTTGTCTCAGGCCCATGAATTTTAGTGGTCACTCTTTTCAGAATAAAACTGAATTCTATGTGTATGTATAGTTTATGCATGTGTTTATATGCATTTTGCCACATTTTTTCTATGACATGTTTTGGTTGCATGTGTGAGTTGTCTTGAAAGTTAGTCTAGCATTAGTTTAGTATCTGTTTTTGCTTAGAGGCAATTCTGAGAAAAATGAGGACTCCTAGAGAGAAACATAGAGTCAAAAAGTGAAGATGTACACAATGCTGTAACAGCATGTTTCATAGCAAAGAATTTAATTTAAAAAAAAATCCAGTATGGCAGTAATTATTTTTTATATTACAGACATAAGAATGGTTGATAATAAAATGCTTTTCTATATCGTCTAAATAAATTTTGAGTGCAAAACACTGAAAATCATTTAAAATGCTACAAGTGAATTCAGACATTGCAATGTTTATAATGTACAGTATGAAAACCGAATATTCATTTTGAAATTTGCAAAAGATTACATTTAAAGGTGTTATTAAATGATTAGTGTAATGATTAACTGTAAGGGTGTGTTTAGCTGCAAAAGTAATCTAATTGTAAAAATAGAGGAAATGAGCTCAGTGTGTTCAGTTAAACATCCGATATCGACTGATATGAATAATTTGATCATTTGTAATATCAGCTGTTAACTGATGTATTACTGATATATTATGCATTGGTCCAGCAGTAACACATACACTTTAGCATTTTTGTTTGACATTTTAGTTTTTATTTGATAAGAAATTAATCAAGAGTTATCTTATCCATTGAAAACTTCACAGGAAAGGTGTGTCCAAGTGTTTGTGTCTGAAGTTTCTTCCAGTATGTTGCAAGGAGTCAGTGTGAGGGGGTGAAAACCGATGAATTTCATCATTTACAGTAGCCTCAATTATTGCTGAAGATCTTTGTCCAGCCGCAGTTTCTCACCATCTTCCTTCCACTTTCCCATGCAGGTATTTTTGTAGTAATCTATCAGCCTGTAGGTGAAGCATCTCACTCCATCTAGAATTCAGAAAAGCGATGCAAAACTCATCACACGACCTGAATACATGCTCATGAGGTTTGTTTCAGTTGTGATCTGATTACGGGCTTTTCCCTGGTGACAAACTAGATGGTCTTCTGCATTTGCTGTTGGTAAGCCCTCAAACCCTCAAATGCAACTTCCTCTTATCGATGCAGCTGTAAATGCTACGGTTGGTGAGAATGTGAGAGGGCTCTGACATTTTGACACATATTAAGTTTGCCAGTGCGCAGCCCTGGGTGCTTTTACATTATTTAAGTTTTCATAACCTTCAAGTCTAAAACAGCTTAGACCCTTATTGCTTGATCAGTCACCTTCATTTCTTTGTGTGGTTTATTATTTATATTTATATCTATTTTCATCCACTTACCTAAAATAACTTTTGATGATTATGAACTTTGGACTGTAGTGTGTTTAAAAGACTTTTAAAAGGTTTTAAAGGTCCTTGTTTACAACTGTAGCAATGTGCTTTTTTTGTTGATAGCAAGACTTTGTCACTACATTACATTTTTTTAGTGGACGTGTGACTGATGGTGCTAACACGTGTACGTGTCAAACCTCTTTTAGAAAAAAGTGTGGTGTCTGTGTTGGCTGGTCTAGAATATATTTAAACGCTGAAAGTAGACTCGTCTCTTCTCTTCTGTTAAAATGGCTTCCATCGAAAAGAGTGAATAGTACAACAAGAGAAGAGATGTGTCATTTGGCTTCCTCTTTTTTTTTATCTCGATTGTTTCTCCTAAACAGCACTGAGATCAAACAGAGAATAATTTGAGAATTTTGCTAAAGTCTACTGCATCTCTGATACTTCCCCTGAGAAAAAGACCCCAGTAATCTAATGTGTCTCTGATAATATTTAGGAGAGATCTCAACAGTATCTGGGCTCAGAAGATACCAAAGTTTGCAATAAAGGCCAGCTTCACACTAGAGCTTTTAGTGCAGACCCATGTCCATTTGATTTCAGTTCATTTTGAAAAAAAAAAAAAGTGATTATCAAACCAAGAAATGGTTCATGTGACCTATAGTGCAGTTTCCAGTTGGAATGATAACAATCTGACTTGCAGAACCTATTGATGACACATAATTAGCATAATTTGCATTTGTATAATTTTTATTATTATATACTTATTATTAATATATACTTATTATTGTGCATTTCTCACAGCTGCTTGTCTTGGCCCTTGGAGAGCATATCACATTCTTTGTATCTGTTGTTATGCACCTGCGGCAGATAAGCGCAAGCGCCATTCTGTCTGTGGTGTGGTGATAAAGAGAGAAATGCTTCAATAATAGGTTCTCTTAAACCTTTACCTAGCTACTGTGGTAAACAGCTACTGCTAGTACTCATAGTGGTAGACTATCAGAAAAAAAATGTGATGAAATTGTACCTTTAAATGTACAACAGCTTGTTTATACTACTCTGTACTTTATCTAACCCTAAAATGGGTATATTAGTATCTTGGGGTGGCAATATACCCTTAAGTACTTCTTTGAAGTACCTTTTAGGGGTACATAAGGCACAAAGATATCCCTTGGAGGGTACTCCCCTGGATGTACCCCTAGGTACAACTGCACAATTTTCTGAGAGAGTAGTCAGGTTGATGCTGCAAATGTACAGTCAAAAAATTGAAATGTAGAGACAGACGAGAGGGGTGTAATTGAACTCTGGTTCGAAGAAAGCATCTGAACCAAATATAAGCCTAAATGTTGGACATTATTTAAAACATTTCTTTTATTCATTCAATTGACCTAAGCTGCTACCCATACTGATTTCATAGCTCTATACTCTTACTGAATATCAACAACTTGTCTATTTTTATTTGTGAATTTTAGCAGAGACCATGTTGACACTTAAATAAAGACAACTTTTTTAGGTCTCCTGAAGCAAAAGATGGAAGTGTCCACCATACAGTGCATCTCAGTGCTTGACTTGATGGCAAAATTGGTACGTTTAGCATGTTATGATTTTTTTTCTGCGCTCTGAAACTTTTCTCGTTTCTCTCCCCCAGCCTGTTCTCCCTGTATTTCCAGTTCTCAAAACCTAAAGAAAACTCTATAAACATGATCTGCTTTTCATTTCTTAGTCATATTCTCATTTGCTTTTATTCACTTGTGTCAACAAGTATTCTCTTTTGTGGTCAGCTGTTTAATCAAACCATTATTTGTTCAGTCTTTTCTAACAAACATGGAATTTAAAAAGTGGTCAGGACTTTTCCAGTACACACTTTTTCTGTTTCTAGACTATTGCGCCAGTGCAGATTGAATTACACATGATTATCTGAACAGAAAATAAGATATGAGCACAAGCCATTGTTTTTATTTGATGTGTTCTTTATCATCATTTGCTGCATATAGATAGGCTAAAGATATGAATGAGACAACAGGTTTGTGGAATCATGGGAAATTCTTGAAGAGACATGATAAAAATGGAAACAGTAAGCATGGGTGGTGAACAGTTCTGTATTGTTTTCTCCAGCAAAAATGATACACACCTTTGAAAAGAAAAGCTTGTGATGATTGTTGATTTGGTAAGCGTGACGTCTTCGTCACATTGTGTGTGTGTCTGCATTGTGATGTCTTCTGATGGGAAGTTTATGTGTATCTTAGAGTAAGTTTGGAATATTTTCGTGAGGCAGAGAGAAAAGCATAGATTGGACAGATTGTTCGAGGGGTGGAGCAGTATGTGTTGTTAACGTGTTGCCCCTTTGCAGCTGGACCCTTTCCCCTCTCAGCAGGAAATGAGGGGGAGGCTTTAGTGGGCCGGACAGGAAACGCTCGCAAAACTGGCATCCTGTTGATCCACTGATGGTCAGTCAGATAGAATACAGGACACAGCTTTATACAGCGAGAGAGTGGACATTGCGCACACATGTACATTTTCAAGGGGAATTTTAACCGAGAACTTCCCTTTCTCTAGACAGGAAAGAAAACGGAAGTAACATTAAAAAGTGTTAAGTTACAAAATATGAAGTCATTTCACTTATTGTCTGTTACTTATATAAATGCATTGTGTTTTTCTTTTCTTGCTCTCTCCATCTTTCTCTTTCTCCCCAGGAAGATGGTGTGTATGGAAAGCTGATGTGTGGATCTGGTGAGAGCCGAATCTGATTACGTCGACCTCCCGTTGACTTACACTCCCACAGTTCATTCATTATATTTACACAACGACCACTGAGAGAAACGTAGTAGAAAACCTTCTTAACGTTGACAAATTCATGTCATGACATAACATAAACATCATAATCATCATCATACAGAGACCCCAAAATCAATTTGAACACTCAAGCTAGGGCTTCACGATTCGAAATAAAAATTAAATGGTGATATGACTTAGTGTTGTTATCAAATCGCAGGTGAAATAAATACATGTGCTGTGTGTTTTACAGTGAAGCGCAGCACTGTGTTGTTTTACATGCCATTTGTAAATTTAATGCGTCCGGCTTCTGGTGTCATCTGCTTCCAGCTATTTTCAGCTGTACAAAACAGCTTGTTTTGCTGCTTGATATTGCAAACTGGTGTGTCTTACCATATTATTTTAATCTTAACTATGAACACACTGATTTGTAGTGCAACACAGTTTTACCGTTTACTGCACTTTGCTGTCCTTCTCGTTATTTCTCTACGGTGGCTAATGACCCAGAAGTCTCGCACATTGACTGAAAACGGCTTACTTCCACATTGAAAAATAAGGTGGATAGCATGCATTTAGCACAACATTCACCAACCATCTTCCTAAACTTTGTGTGAGAAGTGCTTATAAACCAGCTATTGTCAGTAAAAGAGAAGCTTTAAGGTCTCCCGGTGGTTTTACAATGAAATAAAAGCTTGATGGTTTAAAAGAATGTTTGAAAGCAAAGAAATTAAGACTAAAATATTAGTATTTCAAGTTTACAGTTATTACAGAAATGATTATTATTGTTATAAAATATTATGTTTATTTTACAGTAAAATAATTTGGAGTCAAATTATGCAGCTTTACAAACAAGCGCAGCAAACGTGGAGCTTTTTTTTAACTACATTTTTAATCACAATCAAAATTTTTATCAGAAAAATCACAAGTTGATTATTCTTTTCCCTAAATCATGCAGTCCTAACTTAAGTCACACCTTAAAACCAATGTCATTGCATTAAATATCAAGTAACTTACTAGATAATACTGTATCTAATTGATTCTTCTTTATCTTGTCTCTATGAGAAGAAGCTCTGTTTCCAGGGTGATGAGCTGTGTGCTTTAAAAATATCGAATATTATGGGCTGTGCTTGCTGTAAGCAGAGGAAGGCCAGTAAAGCTGTGTCGAATCCCAACTTGTGTGACACAGGCAATGGGACCCAGACATCAGAACCCTCCCGTTACATCCCAGATCCCACTTTTAACTCTGGGCTGATCCCGAACTTTAATGATTTTTCAAACCCTGCTCCCTCGTCTTTCCCAACCCCCATCACAGGTGTGTAAAAGTGTGTGTTGAGGTGTGATTTTCAGTGTTGTGTATAATGATGGAGTAGATAACAGTGTTACTTCCCTTAAACCAATTATGTTTGCGTGTTTGTTCAGGAGGCGGTGTAACGCTCTTTATAGCCCTTTATGACTATGATGCACGCACAGAGGATGACCTGAGCTTCCAGAAAGGAGAAAAGTTCCATATTATCAACAATACGTGAGTTCAAAGCAGGACAGTTACAATAGGATTCACACAGTCTTTCAAGACCACAAATAAACCACAAATACCAGATATTTCTTCCTTTTTTGCCTTGCTTCTCTCTCTGTTGTTCCCCTTGTCCCACTTTCTGTCTCATTTCATTTCTTCTCATCTGTTTGTACCACTTTTTGATATTTCTTTCTCTGTCCCCTGTCCCTCCACAGCGAGGGTGACTGGTGGGAGGCTCGTTCTCTGGACACAGGGAAGTCTGGGTACATTCCTAGTAACTATGTGGCCCCTGTGGACTCCATACAAGCTGAGGAGTGAGTTACATGTGAACATGCTGTTTCAGGAATTTATAATGACATTATATGCAAGCTTGAAGGTACATTGTTGGTGTTTTTCCATGCAGGTGGTATTTTGGGAAGATGGGCCGGAAGGATGCAGAACGACAGTTGTTAGCCCAGAATAATCCTAGAGGGACTTTCTTAATACGAGAGAGTGAGACAACAAAAGGTAAATAATTTTAAAGTCAATTTATCAGTATTTATATTTACATTTTGCATTCAGTAGACTCTGGAATCAAATCACATATTTGATGTTATACAGTATTGTGATTAATCTCATTTTTTTTGTAGCTAACATATTAACACATTAATTTTTTTAAGGAAAGAAAAATATATTTGTGCAATCATTGGTTTCAGTAGTTTGTGTAAATGGGAAAAATATGTGCATAAATGCTACTATTCAAAAGTTTGGAGTTAGTAAAAAAAAAAAAAAGAATGAATGTTTTTATTCAGCAAGGATGTATTAAATTGGTCAAAAGTAACAGTACAGACTTTTGACATTGTTACAAATGGTTTCTATTTCAAATAAATTATGTTCTTTTGAACTTTATATTCATCAGAGAATAATTTAATAATATATTTAATACAATTAATAATTGAAAATATATTTTAATAGAAAACAGATGTGAAACAGATTTGCCAGTATTGCTGTTTTTACTGTATTTTTGATCAAATAAATGCCGATTTGGTGAGCATAAGAGAATTATTTCAAAATAAATCTTTAAAAAGGACTTGCCGACCCCAACTTTTGAACAGTAAGTGAAGGTGTCAGCAGTGTTTTAAAATGAACTGTTAAATATATTTAATTGATCCTTTGACAGCCTTCTATTAGTGATTAGAAAAATATCTAGTATACATAATTTCTCTTACAGTGCCATTCAGAAAGGACAACAATAGGAAACATGCAAGGAAAGCTGTAAAAAAATTGATGAGATCCAGTACAATAATGGTGCGCAGTACTGTAGAATAATGGGGTTTCTGTAATGCAGTTTATTTCAGTAGAAGCCCAGAATGAGAAGTTGAAACAAGATGACACAACAGTACCTAAATGCCAGTGCAGTTGTTTAGTGCTAACTGAAAAGAAATTTGTGAATTCTTTCTAATATTTTTTACGAATAAAAATGGTTTTACATCTATTGATTTCGTCTCACCAACAAATTCAAAAATTTGAGAGCATCTCGCCCCCTCTTTAGGAGCATACTCTTTGTCGATCAGAGACTGGGATGATGTGAAGGGCGATCATGTCAAGCACTATAAAATTAGGAAGCTGGACAATGGCGGTTATTACATCACAACACGGACACAGTTTGATACTGTCCACGAGCTGGTGGAGCATTATAGAGGTCAGTGCAATACATGTACACCTCACCCTTAACATACTGTGATTTCAAAATGCATGACAGTACATTTTTTAACCTATATAAGTTTACATAGGTTTTGCCTATATTAAAGAATTTCTTCAGAAGGAAGCATTGTCTAGTGGCTCTATATGTGGCGTGTTGATATTTACTGCGAAAAAAGTTCTCAGCAGGTCAGTTTACCTTTGCCCATCTTCGTTTCCTCTTTTGTTGCCCAAATGACTTCTTTGCTTCGGCTGAGTGCATAATTTGTATCAGTTCTGTTAGTGATCCTCCTACACAACCTTTCAGTCTGGTGCTATCAGCCTTCCTGTTTCACTGTTATTGTTGAGTCTAGTCTCACACACACACCCACATGCAAATATACTCTCATGAATATACAGAGGTTCTTCTCAAATAGACCACTTCAACAGTAAAACTAAAATTGGGCCACCTACCACCTAAATATGGGGCAAACCATTACCGCAGAACAGTTACTTTCAGTTTTAAGTGCTAAACAATTTTTCCTTAGTTTGTACTCTACACATTGAAATTTACTTATCTAAATTTTAGACTGCTGCTTTAATTGAAATGAACTGGAGCTGATTGCTAACTATTAAGTTAGACTGAACACTAGCATACACTGATGTACACCACCGTTCAAAAGTTTCCGATCAGTAAAACACACTGAATTGAACAAAAGTGACAGTAAAGATATTTATGAAGTTTCAAAACATTTCTGTTTCAAATAAACGTTGTTCTTTTGAACTTTCTGTTCATCAAATAATTCTGAAAAATGTATCATGATTTTCATAAATATATTAAGCAGCACAACTGTTGCTTGAGCACAAAATCAGCATATCAGAATGATTTCTGAAGGATCATGTGACACAGAAGCCTGGAGTAATGATGCTGAAAATTCAGCTTTGCCATCACAAGAATAATTTGCATTTTAAAATATATTCAAATAGAAACTATTATTTTAAATTATAATAATATTTTACAATATTGCTGTTTTACTGTATTTGTGATCAAATAATTGCAGCCTTGGTGAGCATAACAGACTTCTTTCAGAGACATTAAAACATCTTACTGATCCAGACTTTCGAACAGTAGTGTAGTGTGAAACAGTAAAAACATTATCACAAATTGATGTTAACACAGTGAATGTTGATATGAGCTGATTAATCCATCCGGTCTTTATACTATAATAATAAAAATTATTATTATTATATTTTAAAGAATTATAATTCTTACTGTAAAATAATACTTTACATTTAACGCATCCTTTAGCATAACTCAACACAGCAACACAGTCTGACATGCTACAGCCACTGCCTGTCAGTGATCTCTGTCGCCCTCTGCTGAGTGAACATGTATCATTCAGGTTTTTCCATGCATATGTGTGCTTAGGAGTGCTTCTTCAGTTTGATTTGGGCAGCATTTTGTGTATTTGTACATGTTTGTTTTATATAGCCTGCTGTTTATGTCTTCTTTGCATCTCTGTCTCCTCTCGTTTCTATCTGTGTCTTTCTTTTTTCCGTACTCTGTTGTTTAGAGCGTGCAGCAGGGCTGTGCTGCCGTTTGATTGGCAGCTGTAGGCGGGGCATGCCTAAGCTGGCTGACCTGTCAGTGAAGACTAAGGATGTTTGGGAGATTCCTAGGGAGTCACTTCAGCTCATTAAGAAACTGGGCAATGGCCAGTTTGGTGAAGTGTGGATGGGTAGGAACCACTAAAAGCATGGGAACATGTTGCAGGAAGGAGGGAACAAAGCTTGCACACCTTGTCCATCCTGCCTGTGGTACAGAGCCTTGCAATTATATTACATTTTTTTTAAAGAGTTAGTTCATCCAAAAATTAAAATTCTGTCATCGTTTACATCGTTGCTCTCATGTCGTAACATGATTGACTTTATTTCTCCTGCAAAACACAAAAGATATTTTAAAGAATGTTGGATGGGTGGGCAATATGACCAAAATCCTATATCACAATATGAGTCATTTTCTTTCATGGTAATGATATATATCATAATATAGTTAGTTTTGCTTTAAATAAGGTATTTATGATATTCAAATTTTTGATACCATAGAAATTTCAGAATTCTTGTCACCAGTGTCAACATCACAAAAGAACAAATACTATCCTAGGACAAAAAACTACAGTAGAACCAATAAATAAGAAATGCTACATACATTGTATAAAGTAATCAAATGCATAAAACACTGCATATTCTTCACTGTGTAAATTAAATATTTCTTATTAAAGTTACAAAATTCATTTAGTCAATAGCAGTGAGAGATTTTCTCTCTTTTGTTGTTTGATTAACATGAATGACAGATAGCAGGAATATTAGACTGCTGTAACTTTAAGAGCTGCCCAGATCCAATATACACGTGTTTTCTTCCTTTTGTCTCTCAGGCAGTGTGCGCATATAGCAAAATGAGTTCTCTTTCGCTGCTGATTGTTTCAACAGCTTAAAATCATTTGTTTTTAAACATCAATGCTTAAAAACGTGTGTGAACAATAAATTTACATGACCATGTAGCACAGCAATGTCACGTGAGCGTGTAACCGCGGTAGTGGCAATAGTCCAAAATTTCTACCAGTTAATCGTGTCTACCTGTATATCGCCCAACCCTAGAATGTTTTGGTTACCCTTGACTTATATTGTTTTTTTGTTTTTTTTTGTCTGAACAAAAACAAAAAAAAAATCTTAAAATGTCTTCTTTTATGTTACACAAAAGAAAGAAAGTCACATAAGTTTGGAATGACATGAGGGTTAAAAAAAAACCAGATTTTTTTTCATTTTTTGGTGAACTATCACTTTAAATGATTCTCTCATTATAAGGCAATTGTCATGTGTTTATTTCTGTTGAAAAAAAAATCAAATTCTAATAATTTTACAATAAAATGTTTTGGAAGACTTCCATTGTAGTAAACTGTGAAAAGAGGTCCAAAATATTTTGCAAGGTGCTGAAGGTGAAAGAATGCAGGTCAGGGATATAACGTAAAGGCTGTGGTGTTTTTGTTCTCTCCCTCCGTTCCTTCTAACATTGCATGCCACCCTTTTCCACCCCCCTCCCTCTTTCTCTCTTTCAACACCCTCAACAGGTAGTAATGATGGTTTATGTTGCTACTTGACTAAAGCCTGTCCAAATGCCACGCCCCAAACGATGGGTTTAGGGCGAGACGCATGGGAGATCGCCCGGGAAACATTGAAGCTCAACCGGAAGTTGGGTCAGGGTTGTTTTGGCGACGTCTGGATGGGTGAGACGGAAAACGACGATACCCAGTGTCAATGTCCATGTCAGCATTTGCTAATGCTACAGCCAGTGTTTTCAAAGGACACCCCGGCCTTCTTCGCCACTTTAGCATGTTATCCTATGTCTGTTTCAATCAATATGTTTTCTAAAATTTGCAGTCATAATGACGAGAGCCTTGTGGGCCATACACAGTGCTGAACATCCAAAATGCTGTGATTGACCCTGCTTTGCCAAGCATCAGTCTATGGTTCTGAACTGTCAGCTAATCCCCAATATAGCACTACGTCAGCTAAACCTCAATAGCATTTTAGCACTGTGTCATGTTCATTGTGACATTAAAAATGCAACAGAACATTCGCATAAATTAAAAAAAAAAGTGTTGTGTTGTTTGTGGCAATCCCAGCTTCCTGTTGCTTTGGTGTGTGGCCATATTCCATCTGTTTCTCTTTATCCCCTTCTTTCATCCCTTAAACTTTGCCATGCTCAAATGGCTCTTTCAACTGTGTCTGACACCATTTCTATGTGTAGGCATGTGGAATGGCACAACTAAAGTTGCAGTGAAGACACTGAAGCCAGGCACCATGTCTCCAGAAGCCTTCCTGGATGAGGCCCAGATCATGAAGAGGCTCCGTCATGATAAACTGGTACAGCTGTATGCTGTGGTGTCTGAGGAGCCCATCTACATCATCACTGAGTTCATGAGTCAAGGTATGGACAATTAATGAGAATGTCGTCTGAGTGAATACAAAAGCAAAATGTTTATGCTTTAGCATTCAAAAGTTTGTGGTTGTTTTTGAAAGAAGTCTCTTATGCTTACCAAAGCTGCATTTATTTGATCAAAAATACAGCAATTTTAATTTAAAATAACTATTGTCTATTTGAATATATTTTAAAATGTCATTTATTTCTGTGATAGCAAAGCTGAATTCTCAGCAGTCATTACTCCAGTCTTCAGTGTCACATGATCCTTCAGAAATCATTGATTTAGTGTTTAAGAAACATTTCTTGTTATTATCAGTGTTAAAAACAGTTTTGGATGCGTAATATTTTTGTGGAAATTGTAATACATTTTTTTCATGGTTCTTTGATTAATAGAAAGTTCAGAAGAATAGCATGTTACTGACCCCAAATTTTTGAATGATAATGTGTTTCTGTATTATATAAATATTATAAAAATCATTGAAATAAATTCATTTATATAAAGGTACATATACATTTTTGCCTTGATGCTTCTGTGATTTAGGAAGTTTGTTGGACTTCTTGAAAGATGGCGATGGCAGAAATCTAAAATTGCCTCAACTTGTGGATATGGCAGCCCAGGTAAAGCTTCTTAGTCAACAAATATCTAGCAAATATTTATTATTTATTACTGGGACAATCCTCCAGAAGCATTGTTAAATGGTTAAGGTTGGAACCAAAAACCGTTTCTTATTTAGAACTATTCCTGAACAAATTAATCTTATGGGCTGGTGTTCTGTAAATACAATGTGACCAGTAAGCTGACTGCTGAACATATGAGTCATGTGAGATGGGTTTTTTTAGGAAATGAAAAACATACAGCTCAACCTGTGTAGTACGATTCTCAAATGAATGACTCTTGAGTCAGTTGTTTTTAGTGAATCAAAAACATTCAGCGTAACCAGAATCATTCCCATATAAGGATTCAGCTTGCAGGATTTATATTAGCACGAAATGTACACAACTGGTTGTAAAAGAACCACATACCATAGCCATTCTGCACAGGGTCAATCACCCTAAAACCTTCAAACCATAGAAGAAATAAGACGCCTCAAATAAATGTGCCAATCCTTCAGATAAGCTCTAAGAAGCATCTTGAGAGCATGACTTCATTAAATCTAATATCAATCTCCCTTCTTAAGTATTGTGATGAAAGTGCTTTTATTTCTTCTAGATTGCTGCAGGCATGGCCTATATCGAACGGATGAACTACATCCACAGAGACCTGCGAGCTGCCAATATCCTGGTTGGAGACGGTCTGGTCTGTAAGATTGCAGACTTTGGGCTGGCTAGACTCATCGAGGACAACGAGTACACAGCTAGACAAGGTCATTCAAAATCTATGACCCAAACTTGATCTTAATCTACTCAGCATATTTCTACAATATGCCAGACTTTCCTTTTTTATTTGATACTATCAAATGTTATTTATCTCTTCCTTGGCCTCTACTCAATTTCATTCCAGCTCATTTTGTTCTAATATTCATTTTACTGCGCTACAATTTTCATCTTTCATTACTCTATTTTGGCCTGCTATATCTCAGCACTTTCTATTTGATCTGTAATTTTCATAAATCACGATTAAATGTGCTGAACCCATTGTCTCGTATTATAGGAGCAAAGTTTCCGATAAAGTGGACTGCCCCAGAGGCTGCTCTTTATGGCAAATTTACCATCAAATCGGATGTGTGGTCTTTTGGTATCCTACTGACTGAGCTCATCACCAAGGGCAGAGTGCCTTACCCAGGTGTGTCTTCACTCAACCACTATGGCTACACTTTTATACACACTGTCTGTTTGCTTCTTTCTCTTGTACACAGATATAAACGAAGAACTTTATTTTAATGTTTTTTGTAAAAACTGGTATTTTAATTCGCTTTTAAATATTTTAATAAGATATTTTAGATATTTTAACTAAGATAAAAATCAAAAACCATGTAAAATCAATCAAAATAAAATATCAATATTTAGTTCAACCTTTAGTGATTGACAGTCAACATTTTCTGAAGGTTAAGCACATTGTTTGTTTGAAAGCACATTCATTTGTTGAATAATAGAAGAAAAAGTTTATTTTATGATTTTTTTTTTTATCCTATTCATGTGGATCACCTGTTGCTGCACAAATATGTTTACTTTTGTTTCTGTATGTATGAATTTGTATAGGGATGAACAACAGAGAGGTTCTGGAGCAGGTGGAGCGTGGATATCGAATGCCGTGTCCGCAGGGCTGCCCAGCATCTCTGCATGAGTTGATGCTGCAGTGCTGGCGGAAGGATCCTGATGAGAGGCACACCTTTGAGTACCTGCAGAGCTTCCTGGAGGACTACTTTACTGCTACTGAACCCCAGTACCAGCCTGGAGAAAACCTGTGATAGATGCATATACACTTACGTGCATTAGTTCAATATATCCTTCAGGAAAGATGCAATTGCCTTTACTTTCTGTCACAATACCTCTATAAACTGAGTTTGATCCATGGCCCTGCAATCACAAGCTCCAAATGAAGATGCTTTAGTGCAATTTCTCATTCTGTGTTTTATCTTGAGAGCTTCAAACTGAAAAAACTTTCCAAGATACTGCTCTCAAACAGCAAGATTGGGTCACTTTCTTAAGTCTGAAGTAATACAATGGTCAATGTTAATGTTGGTTCTTTAACTTAAAATACAACAGCACATATTAATACACCATATTAATGCTTCATTTCTCCATTAAGCAATAGCAATTAATTACCTATTCAATCATATTACTATATATACCACTGTATTTGAATGTTCTGTCTCTTGTAGACTATTTAAGTCATTTCTAATGGGTGCCTAGTGGAGTTATTCTAGCCAACAGAAAATTTTGCAATGATATACAGGTGGACCAAAAATATCTCTACTAGGCATTCAACAGTGACCTGGATAACTGAGATTTTTTAGAGTTATCTAATCAGTGGGATGTTTTGTGATATACAGGTCTAAACTCCAGTAACAGAGAAAGCTCTTCCAGCTCAAGAGCAAGGCCACACAAACCTATTTCTTTTTTACAGCTTCTGAATGTGCATTTTTGAATGTAACAGTTCAGTCTTTCTTTTTTTCTCTGGCAAAAAGTAAATTGAATGCAAAGGTCTTGATATTCTGAAGCCAAAAATTAAATCTTGAAATATTAGTGTATGCATCTCAAGGCACAGCTGATCAAGACATGCCTTGAAATGTCTTTATAGTCTTGCATTTGTTTCTCTAGGCCGTGTTCACTTAGCTAGTCATGTTATTGCTTTATAATAATCCTTTTTGTTTAACTTTGAAGCTAGAAATCTTGTATTATCTTGTTAGAGAGCAGTTCTGTTGTATAATAGTGGGCTTTATTGTGGCTTTAAAGGCACAGTATTGACATTCAGAAAAGACTTCCTTCAGAGCTGTCCTTTAAAATGAGAAGAAAACTACTGTTTTTTATTGTTTCCTGCATTTTACACTGTATTTTACATCATATCTCGATGATTTGGTTTATAATTTAAGTGGATTTCAAACATGTGCCTTTATTCAGGGTCAGTGATATTCTACAGGGATAGGCTGTAACCCTGAACTGAAGAATGTATATTACAGTTAAGTAATGTTTGTGCCATTTTATTATACTGAGCTTACTGAACTGAAGCCATGCGTCTAACATGTTTCTTTTACTCTGCATGCACATCATACGCTTTTGTAGGATGCTCTCACCTTTATTCATATAATGCTTTATACAGTAATGAACAGAAAAATAACAGAAACAGCGATGCGACAGGCAATTCCAAATTCTGCTGTAAAGAATCTCTTCAATAAACACAAGTGTGCTTCAAAGACAGACAAACGCTCAATTGCTCGCAGATGCATTCATATTCTCTCCACTTTGCTGTCCACTAGGTGGCAGAAGAACCGTAATGTGGAGACTGGGAGAGTGCGGGGTTTTTAGTATGCTGTATTGGTTTATTAATTATCCTGCTGGGGTTTGTAGTCATGATGGTACATTCCGTACCTGCACTGAGCTGGCACTTTGTTCTCGCTGCAGATTTGAGTTTTACATTTATAAATTAAATAGCTTGTTGCATCTACATTTTGCTGCAGCAGGGTAGCGTGTTCCTCTGCAGCCCTGGGGAAGTGTGTGTTGATGATTAATTTCTAGCACATTTCAGCATTTGTCCCAGTTTATAAAAATCAGATGTTACAAAAAAACAGAATATAGGTAGTGGAGCAGGTATTTAACAGCTGTGTAGTTTCAAATATGCAAATTACTGTAGCTTGGCTTTGTTTTGAGCTGAATTTGTTCTTACAATCTGTGTTTTTAGATTTCAGGCTGTTTATTTCTTATTTAGAATACACATCTATTAAGTAAACGCTTCTTCCTTAAGTGATTTAATTTTCTCTCTCTTTTGTATGAAATTTTCTTTTAGTATTTGAACACTTTTTAAACATTACCCATTTTGTAGTGAGGTACAAAATTTTGTATTTTCCCATGCTCATTTTCCCTAACCTGTGTGTCAAAATACTTACTAGCATTGTGTATGAGCCTATATAATACTATAATCAAAACAACAAAGGAATTCTCTGTGGGTGCTGTAAGAACAGCACAACTGAATACATCAATGCAATCAAATAAAATTGCAATTAGTCACAGTGCAATGTTAGCGCAGTCTGTATTAGGACAGCCAAAGTATATAGTTATACATTTCTCCAAGTCCAATTTTTTAAATGCTAAGGGGAATGTTGAAAGAGCTTGGACCATGAAAGAAAATTCGAAGAAAATTTGATTACTGGAGAGCAGAGGAGAGACACTATTGGACTGCGTTCTTTGACAATGTCTAGATCTCTAATAGATTCAGCTATTATATTATTCACGGCATACAGTTCATATCAAGGACGTTATATATTGTGTTCCATCATTCAGGTTTTAAAGAGATAGTCCACCCAAAAACGAATCACCACATGTTGTTCCAAACCTGTATGGCTTTCTTTGTTCCATGGGACACAATAGAACATGTTGGACATAATGTTAGTGACTGACAGTCTCGGTCACTGTTTAGTTTCATTGTACCTTTACAATGAAAGTGAATGAATGACTGAGTCTCTCATTTTGCCTTCTCCTTTTGTGTTCCATGGAAGAACGAAAGTCATACAGATTAGAAACAACCTGAGGCTGACGTGATACATTTTTGGGTGCGTTTTTACTTCAAAAACTTCCTCAGTTTTCAAGGCCCTACATGTTCAGTCATGGGTGAGTATCTCCATCCCTTTATGCTTACCATCATATGCTTTCTGAGTGAATGAATGAGTCCATATGCACTTTCTTAAAGGGACAGCTCGTCCAAATGAAAATTCTGTCACCATCATTTACTCACCCTCTTTTTCTCATTTTTGACATTTGGTCATACAGTGTAAGTCCAAAACTGTTACCAACATTCTTCAAAATATCTGTTTTGTGTTCATACAGGTTTGGATCGACATGAGGGTGAGTAAATCCTGACAGAACTGTAATTTTTTTAATGAGATTAAGCATTCAAAGCAGATGGGTGCTACTCTAATGCCATCTCTCATTTGAAGGAAACATCTTATAAATGGTCCTTTCTGATCTGAACAAGATCACTTATGTTGCCTACACTTAATGTAATGTGCAATATAAAAAAAAAACGGAAACCCATTTGTGTCACGCACGCAGATCTAATTGCATTTCTTAAGATCCCCGTCGCACCGTCTGGTTATTTTATATTTGATGCAACCCATACGCACCAGTGAGAGAGGGAGACAAGAGAATGAATGAAGTCACGATGAGCAGAACTTCAGTACCCAGAGTGCTCCAGAGGAGGAAAAAAATCTAGACATAAGAATCTACGGAGGCCCGGATGCCCCCGTCGACAAGGCACGTCTACAGCCCTCACTGACTAGATTCCTCCGAGTTGGTTTGCAGAGGGCGAGAAACGGCGCAGAACGGCGCTCATTCCAATTTCTCGCGCTCGCTGCACTCCCGGGGCGCTCCTGTGACAAACTGCGGTACTCTGTTACTACAATTTCAGTTTTTTTATCCGACGTGGTGACAACAACACGCGAGTTTTCCCTTGTTCTCCCTGCAAATATTTTTTGTGCGTTTTTTCTGTTTTCTTTTTCTTTTTTTAAAAAATCAGATGCTGAACAGTTTGGCGTCACAAGACAGAAGAGGACCAAGATGACCAAAATCTCCGATATTCATACATAGTTATTGTTTTTTTTTTTTTCACACAGACACCTCTGCTCTTAGGATGTTGCATGTCACCGACCGTTCTGTGATCCAGTCGCGAGAAGCCTGATGAGCGCGTGAGGAGCGCAGCACCAACAGCTGCAGCAGCGGAGCTCGGCGCCTCCCGGTGAGTGTGCGCGTCTGGCTTCACAGCCAAAATTTGCATAGTCTTCCCCTGCGCCGCGCCGCATTTCACGAGGGTTTGTGTTTTCTATTGAAGGAATTTTTATTAACCTCATCGCTGCCATTCATTGAGCTCGCGATAGGTCACTCGCATTCACACACACGAGTGCGCGCGCATACACACTCCATAGGTACATAGATTACGCTCACCTATATTCCGACATATTATACTAGCTGTAGATTGCCATTATTAAATATCACAGACACGTACGTTATTTTGTTGAATAAAAGCATGTGAGCAATAGACTTTAAGAATTTATAAATAAGCTACACAAGGATATTCGTTCGTATATATGAAAGAAAATTGCCCGTTTGACATGCGTATATTGTGAAACGTGAATGTGTCGCTGTAACACTGGACGAACATAAATGTAGTGCCCACTGACTATGGAATACTGATGAGTGATCATAAGTGGCTGTTGACTGACGGCATGTATGAGCGTCTGATGCGCTGGGTGATTATTATGGGGAGACGACAGCAGCTTGCCTGGAGCTCGCCAGTGACTGCACTTTTGATTAGTCTGGCTAATTATTCAGTCTTTGTCTGTCCATTTTTTTTTATTTGAAAGTACTTTATTGGCATGGTTGTTTAGCATACAATGCCAAAGCATCAATACACAAAATAAAAAAAATTACAGAATATTATTTTAATTGTCGTAATAAAATGCCAGTCATGTTAATAAAGTCATGATTTTAATATACAATATAAACTAAAATAAAAATCAAAAATTGTATTCTGCATTGTCATGACATGCCAATTAGGTGTTTGTTTTTTTTAAACTAATGTCCTCTGCTGTTTGATAGTGGGCAATGATGAGCAATGCGGTGGCGCGTTGGCGCAAGTCTTTCGGCTCTGGCTGTGCGCTCGACGGTGGCGCGAAGATGTTTACGTTGTGACAGGCGCGATTATTCACGCCACACGCTTGGAACGTAACAAAACACGCACATGGTGACATTACGGAAAGACAAGGAAATGCATTACTACATATAGTTCCTTAGCTTTATGGTGCGTCGTCGTGGAGACTGACGGGTAATGAGGTAAACGGATGCAAAGTTCGCATTGAAATGATACGTGAAGTGTATTTTTATACAGGCCACATAGGCTGTATGACTTAGCAAATGTGTTTTTAGTGAGTATTGTGTCTAAAGGGAGATACTAGGTTGAATAGGGAGTGGGGGACTGTCTGTGCATGTGTTACTGTGTCCACCTGTCAGAGAGTGTTGGCTAGTCTTATAGCTCTGGTCGCCATGGCAACCTTTATTCTGTAAAGGAAGCTTGGTTTCCCACAACAGCTGGAATCCTCTGATTGGCAGAGCTGAGAGACATAGCATTGGCTCAAGCTGACCTTGGCCACAGCTAGTATATCGCACATACTTAGCATGAAAACACAGCTTTGCTCTCTTCCATCATTCCCTGCTGACTGGCTGGAGCTGGTTTTTTGGAGAGATTTTCACCTCTGACCTCGGTTCCTCAGTCTAGGGAGGAAAGGGGAGGCATTCAGTTGCAGGCTGCTAAGTTTATCCGCATCAGTATGTGTGTGTGTGAGACAAAAAGACACGGAGAACTTGTGAGTGAGGTTGATGGTAGAGTTGGTGCGAGAGAAGGTGAGAGCGAGTATCTAGGGGTTCTGTATACCTGCCTGGTTTCTGTGTCTCTCAGTAACGAGCCAACTCTAACAAGAGACAGAACCAGCTCAATTATTAAAGAGTGAGAAAGAAAGGGAGGGGAGAAAAAAACAAGGGAGAGAAGAGAAGCAGCGGTAGACTGAGAAACACATATACATCATATAAACAACAGCCCATGCATGCTGTGAGATACACAGATAGCACATTGCATACACAACTAAAGCTCATACCGGCCGCAAAAAGCAATCTTTGCGCATCTTTACGTTTTCCAGTTTTAAAACTCATCCATTAGGAGCTTTCATGGAAGCCTATGGTTTTGAATGAATGATATATTACTAACTGAATTGTTATTGTGAGAAAAATAAAGCAACTCATGCATTTTTACATTCATGATATTGTTGCCATAGACTGATACAGTATGATACAGTATGTTGCATATATATGCATTTGTATGCATTCTTTCCTGACATATGTCGTTCTCTCTCGCTTTCTCTATTCTACCTCCCTCTCTCGCTCTTCCTTTCTCTCTTTCAGGTAACAAACTGCCTGGCTAAAGATTGCCATGGAAACATGCAGTTTGAGAGTGAGATGAGAAATGATTGAGAGAATCA